>PVHT020001179.1:2689376-2717742 GCA_004024745.2 Catagonus wagneri
TTTTTTTTTTTTTATGGTTTCTTGTCGTTTTAGGGCCACACTCGCGGCACGTGGAGGTTCCCACGCTAGGGGTTCAATTGGAGCTACAGCTGCCAACCTACACCAAAGCCACAGCAATGCCAGATCCGAGCCACATCTGCAACCTACACCACAGCTCATGGCAATGCCGGATCCTTAACCCACTGATCGAGGCCAGGGATCAAACCGCCAACCTCATGGTTCCCAGTCGGATTCATTTCCGTTGCGCCACGACGGGAACTCCACATCTAGGTATATTTTATATGAAAGGCAATCATATGATAAGGAGTCACATAAAAGCATCTTCAACTAAGTGTTATTTATAGTTATAGTAAGTCATTAACAAGCTAACAATTCAACAATAGGCTTTAGTAAAATAAAGAATACTTCCAAGTCACAATACCATGGAGAGAGCAAAAATTATGCCAAAGAATCCCAGTAAATTACAAGGGGAAAATAGTCATGATATAGTTATAAAATCTGATTAGTAAATGACACGTGTGTGTGTGTTTGGCCTTTTTCTGGTCACGAGAAAAGGACAGAAGAAAACACACCAAAATATCAACGAGGGGCACCCCTACGTAGTAAATAGCAGAGACAGGGAGATTTTTACTTAGTTCTTATGGTTTTTCCACACTCTTCCCAAGTTTTGTAACTGGAGGAGTAGAGCAGAAGTAGTAAAAAATGTTCTAAATACACAAACTGCCCAAGACTCTCCTTTCTGTAAACGTCCAAGTTGGAATCAATAGCATTTTTTAAAATCACAAACCAACCTTGTAATTTTACTCCATCAATTGAATGGAACAAACGTTACTCATCTGCCACGTTTGTGGCTGGGGTGGTATTTTATGCTGTTTTTTTAATTAATTAATTTGAGTCACAAGCATTTGAAATGAGACTATTTTATAGAGCTCAAATTTACATTTATCTCCCTTTTTAAAGCCCATTTAGCAAATTAACAAGAAAACAGCAACATTCAGGGAAGTTACTGCACCCACTCCCGGGTGCCATATATAAAACAGAAACTACAGGAGTCCCACGAGGGAAGGATGAAATTGTCTGGTAAAGAACCCTAGGGGAAAAGAAAATGCTCTCTCAATAACAGTAAGATACCCTTAAAGTCCAGCTATTTGGTGACTCTGACACAAGGTTTCTGTTTGTTTTTGTTGTTGTTGTTGTTTTTGCCTCATGCTCAGCTTGAAGAAGTTCCCAGGCCAGGGATCGAACCGGCACCACAGCAGTGACAATGCCAGATCCTTAACCCACTGAGCCACCAGGGAACTCCCGTCACAGGGTTTCCAGGCCTGAGCCCTCTCTGCAAAGCTCCCTACGATTGTGGATCCAGCATCTCGCTGGTAAAGGGTCTGCAGCATTCCCAGCGTGATCCATGGCCCCAGATGGGTTAGAAATTCAGTTCCCAGAAGGGAAATCAGTGCGGCTGGCTGCTAAGTTTCATCTGTCATCAAAGCAGGTTCAACAGGGTCTCCCTCTGCCTAAAACAAACCTCAGAGAAATAGCTAGTGGTCAGTTGGTCATCACTGAACACCCCAGAGGTCTCAATGCAGAGCAGACTGCCTTAGTGCCAAATCCTGGCGACACCCACCCCAGCACATGGGCATGTTTGGGCAGAAAGGAACATCAAGACCAAAGGAGGCACCAGATGCGACACCACCAGCCTCAGCTCAAACACTGGATGCCAAAAGGACTCTTTTTTTTTTTTAAGGGCCGCACCCGCGACATGTGGAGGTTCCCAGGCTAGGGGTCGAATCGGTGAATCGGAGCTACAGCTGCTGGTCTATGCCACAGCCATAGCAATGCCAGATCTGAGCCGCGTCTGTGACCTACACGACACCTCACGGCAACACTGGATCGTTAACCCACTGAGCAAGGCCAGGGATCGAACCCACAACCTCATGGTTCCCTAGTTGGATTCGTTAACCACTGCACCACGACGGGAACTCCTCCAATCCCTTTTGTTTTTTTTGTCTTTTTGCCTTTTCTAGGGCCGCAAGCACGGCATACGGAGGTTCCCAGACTAGGGGTCTAACAGGAGCTGTAGCCGCCGGCCTTCGCCACAGCCACAGCCACGCGGGATCCGAGCCGCGTCTGCAACCTACACCACAGCTCACGGCAACGCCAGATCCTTAACCCACTGAGCGAGGCCAGGGATCGAACCCACGACCTCATGGTTCTTAGTCGGATTCGTTAAGTCGGTTAAGGAGCCACAACGGGAACTCCTCCAATCCCTTTTTGATTCAAACTTTCTTTCCCCACAATCTATCTGAATTTGTGAAGTATGCTTAAATGTTGAAGATATTTGGACTAAAAAGAAAAGCCACAGCCACCATAGTGACCTTGGACGCCAAGGCAGGCCGGAACAAGAAAGGGCATACAAGTTCCCCTCTTCCAATGGCTTTCACCGCTACCCAAACCGATGGCTTGAAATTAACTCCTGTGGTTAATAATTTAAACCCATGAGCCGGGCAAGTTTTAACATTTCGATGTTGGTTTACAATTAACCCAGCAACTGTGTTTTAAAGATATTTGATTTTTAATTAGTCTATTGATTTACCAGTCTGGTTAACAATACTTTATTCCTGTGCTCTGATTCAGTCTTCTGTCCTTATTAAGAAAGAGTGCTCCTTACTGAGGCTCCCGCTGCCTCTGAACACCTCCAGACCACAGCCTGCTTCCTCCCCAGCAGCACAGGCTGTGATGTTAACAACCAAAGGCTAAAGCTTGAAAGCCTGGATTCTGTGTGGCCGTGGGCATGTTAAGGGAACGAACCTAGGCCTCTGTTTCTACATCTCTAAAATGGGATGGCAGGGAGTTCCCGTTGTGGCTCAGTGGTTAATGAATCCGACTAGGAACCGTGAGGTTGCGGGTTCGATCCCTGGCATCGCTAAGTGGGTTAAGGATCCAGCGTTGCCGTGAGCTGTGGTGTAGGTCGCAGACGCGGCTCGGATCCCGTGTGGCTGTGGCTGTGGCGAAGGCTGGCGGCTACAGCTCCTGTTAGACCCCTAGCCTGGGAACCTCCATACGCCGCAGGTGCGGCCCTACAAAAGGCAAAAAGCAAAAAAAAAATAAAATGGGATGACAGCACTTCTTCATAGGACTAGTTGACCATTTAATGAGATGACCTCAGATCAGCATCTGATACAGAGTGGGTGCCTGGAGACTTGGGCCCCTTTTTTCCCTTTTCTTGATGGCTCAGAAACACGTTAGTAATCTGAACATTTCTACAACTTCCTTTGCAAAACCAAGGGCAGATGAGAAGGTGGTGTGCTCATCACCTTCTAAGAACAAAACCACAATGAATTGGGAGTTCCCATCGTTGTACAGTGGAAACAAATCCGACTAGTATCCATGAGGACGCAGGTTCTATCCCTGGTTTCCGTCAGTGGGCCGGGGATCCAGCGTTGCCGTGAGCTATGGTGTAGTCACAGACTCAGCTTGGATCTTGTGTTGCTGTGGCTGTGGTGTAGGCTGGCAACCGATTTAACCCCTGGCCCAGGAACTTCCATATGCCATGGGTTTGGCCCTAAAAAGCAAAACCAAATAAAACAAAACAACAACAACAAAAAACAAATCCAGAATGAATTATTTATCCACAGGAGGTTCCTTTTCCATGGCAGATTTAGGCTTGTCTATCGAATACAGTCTGTCCACCCACACTTTATTCCCAGGGGACAGGCTCAGAGATGTCAAAGCCCTTCTCAAGGTCACACAGCTCAGCAGCAAGATGCAAACAGGTATCTGAACCCATGGTCCCAGAATTATGACTGACCACCCCCTAATCACACTTTAGTCTCATCTGTCTCCCCACTGGAGACTGATGGGTGAGGGAGGTGAGGGGGAAATACACCTGTCCACTGAGGCCTGCTGCAATTCTGTCACAGAGCCAACAGCATGGCATCATCTAGGCTTGCTGCAGGGCAAAGGTGATGTCACTTTTGACAAACTAACTAAAAATGGTACAAGGAGCACCTTGTCATTCCCAACTCTGGAAGCAAAGAATGTTACCAATCAATGGCTCAAAAACAGGCCTGAGCACTACCTTCCCTGGTGTTTCCATAAAGCTCATGAAGTGATTCTGAGCTGCAGTCCCAGTTTGGAAATCACTGGCAGAGAAAATTCCATGGTGAGGCCAGTATGAAACTGTTTCTGCCCCCAGAAATGTGTGAATAAAGCCAACACATCATGATGTTTGACATCCTAATTCCCTCAGTTATGCTGTTCTTTCTTTCTGGGATGCTTTTCCTTTCCTTGTCTATCTGGAAAACTCCTATTCATCCCTCAAAGTCCAGGTCGAAATAAGAAAACACCTCCTCCTGTTTTCAAACAATAAAGCCTTCTCTGACAATCCTCCGCCCAGTTCACCCACCAGCACCTGCCATCTAGCTCTGGAGCTGGGCCACCTCAGTACCCAGCACATAACTTCAACTTGCCACTCGGCTGCCTGAGTTCTAATTCCGTGGTTCTCAAACATTTCACTGTCACGATGCCTTTACACTCTCGAAAAGCAAGGACCACCCCAAGCCCTTTGGTTTACGTGTGTTCTATCTGTCGATGTTTGCCGCATTCGAAATGAAAACTGAGACACGTTTGAGCAGGAATACACTCCTCTCATTAGCCATCAGAACAATGATGTCAACACAGATCACGTAAGCCTTTGGAAAATTCCACTGGACGTTCATGGAAAGGATGAGGGGGGGAAAGCCAAATAAAGTTTTGAAACGATGATGAAAAAAATTTTTTGCCCACACTGAAGACGCCTTCAAAGGGTCTCCGGAATGCCCAAGTGTCCCCAGCTGACAACTGGAAAACTACTGTTCTGATGCATCCTTTCGCATGTCTTATGTTCTCCTTATTCTGGGACCTGCTCAGGGCAGGACCTTCTCATATGACTTTCTGTGTCCCTGATGCCCATGCGGGTGAACTTCTTGAACCTCCGCCTCCCCGGGACCCTACAAAACCCTCCTCCTCATCAGAGAACTTGCCACACAGCCATCACCCGGCCTCCAGGATTGTTGGAAGGGGTGGTCTTTGGGGGGCACACAGCCGCCTCCGGGCACAGGCCTATCCTATGATGAGCCTGGACCCTCTTCCAGAGAGAGGCTTCTGTGCAGATAAGCAACTCGGAGAGGAGCACTCGGGACCTTTTATTTATAAAAGGCTGCTCCCTGGAGAACTCGAGATAACTCTCAGAGCAGGGATTTAAGATCTGATTTGCTTTCCACAGGTTCCCCTTTAACCGGCCCCTGGGGAGGGACCCAGGAGCTGGGTCCGGCGGTTCCTAGGTTACAGAAGCTGACGCAGCCCAGCGAGAGGGGCCGAGTCCAGCGGAGCAGGCAGGCCACGGAACCCAGGGCCTCCGCCAGGCCCAGGACACTCCCGTCCTGAATCCTGAGCCAAGAGGACAACACCCCCGTAGCGATCGGTCCTCCAGAAAAAGCCTCCTGTAAAAAATGCCCCCAACTCTGCACCAGCAAGCCTTCCTCCTTCCAGCCACTCCCCCACTTCCGTCTACTACGCACACAGCGTTTTCCACCAGCCGCCAGCGTCTCATTTTCTCTCCTCCAACAACTTCAAAAAAAAAAAAATCACGATTCAGGAAAACACACCCACGCACCCTGCTCGGCGAGCCTGAATCCATACCCTCGTGTGGCTTTGTCTCTACAACTGCTGGCGGAGGAGCAAGAGATGCTTTTTTTCTTTCTTTTTTTTAAATACCCAAATGCTGCCTTATTCTTTACCCTCCAAGGCCCCTACCTGTTTGCCAGGCTAATGCTGATAGCGTTATTTGAGTACACGTTTGAGCCCTCGGAAAACAAGCCAAGCGCTCGGAGGATCCAAGGCAAACTCGGTCTGACAGCCCCAGCCCTGACGCCTGCCAAGTCTGATTGACTAGTTGGATATATTTAGATACGGGGGAGGAGGGAGATAAAACACTGTTGGGCCACTGAACTCCAGAATCCTGTGTTGGTAACGACAGACTTGCAAATAAACAGCCAACAGCCATTCAACTGCATCATCTGGCGTCCCAGGCACAGAACCCTCGCCGCCTCCATAAACTACACGGGATTTCAAAAGCCACCCACACGACTGCAAAAAAAAAAGGGGGGGAAAGAAAAAAAGACAATTAGAAAGGGTTCCGTGCTGCAATCCCCACAATTATTCTTTAGGAATAAACAAACAAATAAGTAAATACTCCTTGGCTCTCCACCCACCAACCCACCCCCAGCCCCCACTCCCACCCCTACCCCCCACCCCTACTTTCCCCATTCATGGCAAATGGATTATCAAGCAAGAATCAGGCCAAGATTACTCAGTTAAGCCTTGGACCCTATGCAATTTTTTTTTTTGTCTTTTTAGGCCCTCACCTGCAGCATATGGAGGTTCCTAGGCCAGGGGTCAAATCGGAGCTGTAGCCGCCGGCCTAAGCCAGAGCCAGAGTCACGTGGGATCCGAACCACTTCTGTGACCTACACCACACAGCTCAGGGCAACACCAGATCCTTAACCCACTGAGTGAGGCCAGGGATCGAACCTACGTCCTCACGGATGCTAATCTGGTTCATTCACCACTGAGCCACAATGGGAACTCCTGCAGAGATTGTTTTAAATCGGACTTTCTCCACCACCAAGTATTAAGTGGGTGGAAATAAAAGTTAAGGTTTTTTTTTTTTTTTTTTTTAATTTCTTCTGTCTTTCAAGAAATAGATTTCAAGTAAGGGGTGGTAACGGTTATGGATTACAGACCCCTTCACCAGGTGATTCACACATCTCATCCATTCAGGGCAGGGCAGGGAGGAAGACCTGGCTGGAGAGTCAGACTCCGGCTCAGAGGGCCAGCCTACGAGGGGTTCAGGCCTCGGCTAAGTGGATTTACACCTATCAGCCTCGGTTTCCCAGCCACAAGGTCAGGAAGACGATACCCATCCTTGGGAGGATTTATTCATTCATTTGACAAACACTGAGAGTCCACTGTGTTCCAGGAAATGCTGCGATCCATTCATAAGTAAAATCGGAAGTTAGAGGGGCTGTACAATGCTCTGAACACCACCAGGGGTACGGACGGGGGCTCCCCTGCCGCTCAGAGCCCTCTGTCCATCTCCAGCCTCTCTCGCACCGTCCCCTCCCTGACACGGCCTTCCTTCCAGGAGCTCACTGAGCTTCTGAGCAGGCTCTTCGTGCGCCTGCTCTGCTCTGGCTGACCCAACGCCGTTCTCGCCAAGTCACTCCCGGATGCCTCCCCACAGACGACCTTGAACTTTGCTCTCAAGTCACCCTCTACTCTTCCTCCACAGCACTTATCACAAGTTGCACCGAAGCATCCACGTCCGGGAGTATTTTACTGTCTGTCCTCTACAATTTCCTGGGAGCTCCATAAAGGCATCAGATTCACCGCTGAACCCCACCCGTAGCATCTAGAAACGCACTGGTAGGAACTTAGGACATATCTAGTGGGGGAATGAATAAATGAATGAATGAGCCAAAGAAAGAAAGGCAGGAAGGATGGAGGGAGGGAGAGAAAAAAGAGAAAGGAAGGAAGGAAGGGAGAGAGGGCGGGAAAGAAAGAAAGAAAGAAAGGGAGGGAAGGAGAAAGAGAGAAAGAAAGGAAGGAGGAAAGGAGGTGGTTCAAAGGCTCTTAAAGGCGTCTCCTCGGAGTTCCCGTCATGGCTCAGTGGTTAAAGAATCCGACTAGGAACCATGAGGTTGCGGGTTCGATCCCTGGCCTCGCTCAGTGGGTTAAGGATCCGGCATTGCCGTGAGCTGTGGTGTAGGTTGCAGACCCGGCTCGGATCCCGCGTGGCTGTGGCTGTGGTGTAGGCTGGCAGCTACAGCTCCTGTTAGACCCCTAGCCTGGGAACCTCCATATGCCGCGGGTGCGACCCTAGATAAGGCAAAAAGACAAAAAAAAAAAAAGGCTTCTCCTCTACCTCTAAAAACCTGATTCCAGGAACTAGTCCCAAGGCATATAAAACCCTTGTGCCTCAACTTTCTCATCTGCAACATCAAGTGCTGTAAACATTCAAGACTTCCAGATTTTTTTTTAAATTAAGTCTCGACACAGGATATGTTTCTCTGAACACGGCTGGATCTTTACAGGCAGCAAACATTTTCTTATGAAATAAAAGTTAAGTCGACTATCCACTGTTAACAGACAGGAAGTGCCACAAGGTCTTAAAAACAGAGGTTCTTTCTTTTCTTTTTTTTTTTTTAAGAATAAATAAACAGACTTTTGTTTGGGGCAAAATCCTGTGCTGTGCGGGATATAAACCAGTAAGGCTAAAAGGAAAAAGAAAAAAAAGGGAATTAAATAGCCTAGGCATCCGTGAGCAACTCATCTGGGTTAACAGAAAGGATGCACAGGCCCGAGGAAACCCTGCAGTTTGTTTTTAGGACGAGACTCAATCCCAAAAGGGGCCTCTGGGTTTACCGTGAAAGGAGCTGGAGGCCATTCACACCAAATACTTAAGACTCAACGCTCCGGTGCCAGGGGTTCCACCAGGGTGGGGTTTAGGGGCACGAGGCAGGGGTGAGGGAGGTGATGGTTATTATATGGGTGGAAAAGAGGCTTAAATGCGAGCCCATTAGAGAAGCAGAGCCTTAATTTATCAATTAGACGCCATCTGTGGATTGTGTTCCTTGCAATAATTGTTGAATCTGACAATGCACTGCAGCTTTACAAAGTTTCTGCCATCCTTGATGCCGTTTAATTAAATTTCTGCACTTAACTTTGATTGCGCTGAAGTGCTGATGCCTTCCACAGATTGAGTTCCTCGGCCACCTGCTGTGACGGAGCCAAGCGCGGTTGCCAGAGCAGGGGAAAATATGTATTTTCTTTGCTTTTTACGCCTCGCCTTTTCTCAGTCTTCTTCCAAAGGGAATCATGTCTCCTGCGGCACAGGCGGGACCTTGTCCCCCAAACCAGCCAGCAGAGCCTTCAAACCGCACCACCCACAGCACCAGATCCTTCTGTCCTTTTATTGTGTCTCACGGAGACGGTTAACAAAACAGCATCCCAGACGGTTACCAAATACAGAGAAGGGGCTTAAAATAGAACACAATAATTACCGCAGAAAGCAGCCAAGCACACGGATTTCAGGTGGGAACTGCTTCTTGCCTCCAAACTCCCCACCTAGACGGAAAATGCAGGTCGGCGCAGTAATGGACTCCCGCACTGGCAGGAAGCCTGGGACCCGGTGTCCGCGTGAGCTTGTTAACCTTGACAGATGAGCCTGGGCGAGGCTACATTTCCAAAGGACATCTGGAGAAAGTTTCTCACCTGCCTGGTTTCGCGGAGACCACAGCCCTCACTCACCCACCTAAGGCTTTCCGTCAGCCTTCCTTCCTTTCTTCTCTCTTTTTTTCTTGGATCAGCCTTTTCTCTGGATCAGCCTTTCTTTCTTCTTTCCTTCTTTTTTGGATCAGCCTTTGCTTTTGAATCAGGCTTCCTTCCTTTCTTTCTCTCTTTTTTTTTCCTTCCCTTTTTAGGGCCATATCCACCACATATGGAAGTTCCCAGGCTGAGGTTCGAACCAGAGCGGCAGCTGCCAGCCTATGCCGCAGCCATGGCAACGCCAGATCTGAGCCTCATCTACAACCTGCCCCACAGCTCACGGCAACACTGATCCTTAACCCACTGAACAAGGTCAGGGGTCGAACCCACATCCTCACGGATGCTAGCTGGATCCGTTTCTGCTAAGCTGCAAAGGAACTCCTCTTTCTTTTTGGTGGTAAAATACATATAACATAAAACTACTCTTCTGTTTTCTGTCTCTATAGATTTGACTATTCTAGGAAACTCATATAAGAGGAATCACACATAAAATAGATAACCAAAGAGGGCCTATTATATAGCACAGGAGACTACACTCATTTTGCAATAACCTATAAGGGGACAGAGTCTAAAAAGTATATATGTAACTGAATGGCTGTGCTATAGCCTGAAACTAACATGATACTGTAAATCAACTCTACTTCAAGTTTTATATTTTTAATTTAAAAAAGGACTCACACAGTATTTGCCCTTTTGTGCCTAGATTATTTCACTTAGCATAATGTCGTTAAGGTTCATCCACATTACGGTAGATGTCCAAATTTCCTTCATTTTTAAAGCCAAATAATATTTCATCATATATATACACAAATTTATTCATCCACTCATCTTTAAATAAACATCTGGGGAGCTTCTGTCGTGGCTCAGTGGAAATGAGTCCGACTGGCATCCATGAGGACGCAGGTTTGATCCCTGACCTCACTCAGTGGGTTAAGGATACGGCATTGCTGTGAGCTGCAGCGTAGGTCGCAGACGCAGCTTGGATCTGGCGTTGCTGTGGCTGTGGCATAGGCCAGCGGCGACAGCTCCGATTGAACTCCCTGGCCTGAGAACCTCCATACGCCTCAGGTACAGCCCTAAAAAAAAAAAAAAGACCAAAAAAAATAAAAATAAACATTTGGGTTGTTTCCACCTTCTGGCTATTGTGAATAATGCTACTGTGAGCACTGGTTTATAAGTATCTGTGCAAGTCTTTGCTTTCTGTCTTTTGGGTATGTAACCAGATGTGGGATTACTGGATCATACAGTAATTCTAGGTTTAATTTCGGGAGGAAGCATCTCACTGTTTTTCATCACATCTGCACCATTTTACAATCCCACCAGCATGGACCACAACTGCTTTCATTCTTAAATGGACGCTTTACAATGATAATTCATGCACTAAGGTTGGACACTGCCTTCCTTCTCCAGATCTTTTTTTTAATATAAATATTCTGCAAGTGGCATGACATGAAGACGAACGCTTCAGTGTGAATGTCTTGAAGTAGGAAATATCAGAGGGGTGGCGTGTAAAGAAAGAGAATGTGGGAAAGGCAAAGCTAACAGGTATGAAAAATGAACTTGGCACATGGCTCCTCTACCTCAAAACCTCAAGTTCAAAAGATTTATGGACTAAAACTTCAGAACTACCACATAAAATTCTCAGGAAACATAGTTGCAACAGTCGATGGATCATTACAACAGCCTCTTATGCAAGCCATAAACTCCCAGGGCCAACGAACTGGGTCAGATACTAATTTCCACAAGGGGCAGGGCAACTAGAGACGAGTAATTTCACCATCTCTCCTTTCAGATCATCCAGGGAGCTTTCATCTCAAAAAAAGCCATAGGGTCCTCGGTTTAGGTACCAGCACCTATGCCCTACCCCACCCCAATAGAGGGAAAATAAAGACTTCCCATTATAGTGCTCTGTAACACTACTATAGAGCAAAATGGAAGTGAAAATGGAAAAAATTTTTATTATAGGGATGTACCATGGTCTATCAATTTTGGCTGTACACCAAAGTGACCCAGTTTTATACACACACACACACACACACACATATATATATACATTTTTTTTCTCACATTATCCTCCATCATGATCCATCACAAGTGACTGGATATAGTTCCCTGTGCTATACAGCAGGATTTCACTGCTTATCCACTCCAGATGCAATAGTTTGCATCTAATAACACCAAACTCCCAGTCCATCCCACTCCCTCCCCCCCCTCCCCCTTGGTGAAACTTATATTGAATGTAAATCTGAGTCCAACTCTGCTTCTACAAACTGCAATTTGGTTTCCACATGCATTTTCTGAAAACGGAGAGTCAACTTCATTTGGTTTACCTAGATCCTGCCACCCTTGGGTTCCATGCAATTTCATCTGGCTCCGCAGGCCCAGGTGGGGGTAAAGATTTTGCTTAATTCCGGAAGGAAAAAAATCAGGATCTCGGATCATCAAAGTATATCCTCTTCCTAACAACCAATTACCCCAGAGATAAATTCTGGATTCTCTAGGAGCCCAGAATTTACATACTTTCTTATTTTTAGCAAAGATAATTTGCAGGCTATATAAGAAAATGGGGAGTTCCCATTGTGACTCGGTGGGTTAGGAACCCAAGTAGCATCCATGAGGACGCGGGTTCAATCCCTGGCCTCCCTCAGTGGGTTAAGGATCCACCATCGCCGTGAGGGGGGTGTGGGTCACAGACAAGACTTGGATCTGGCGTTGCTGTGGCTGTGGTGTAGGCTGGCCACTGCTGCTCCAATTCGACCTCTAGCCTGGGAACTTCCATATGCCGAGGGTGTGGCCCTAAAAAGCAAGCAAGCAAGAAAGGAAGGGAGAAAGGAAGGAAGGAAGACAGAAAATGGAATTTCTTTGTTCCACCTTTGTAAAGCTGACAACATACCGTGGACTCTTGCACAACACAGGGGTTTAGGTTACAGTCAAAACTCTGCACATGAGAGTTCCCATCGTGGCGCAGCAGGAACGAATCCGACTAGGAGCTCTGAGGTTGCAGGTTCAATCTCTGGCCTCGCTCAGTGGGTTAAGGATCCAGCATTGCTGTGAGCTGTGGTGTAGGTCGAAGATGAGGCTTGGATCTGGCGTTGCTGTGGCTCTGGTGTAGGCCGGCAGCTGTAGCTTCAATTAGACCCCTAGACTGGGAACCTCCACATGCCTCGGGTGTGGCCCTAAAAAGCAAAAAAAAAAAAAAAAAGCAAACGCTCTGCATATGAGTATAACTAAAGCTGGCAATTCGGTTGTGATGATTACTGTACACCTATAAATGTCATAAAATTCATTAAGTACTAAAAAAATAATAATAAAGTTGGCCCTCCATCTCTAGTTCCTCCATATTTGAGGTTAGTCGTCAGATGCAACCAACTCCAGATGGTGCACTACCTACTTATTGAAGAAAAATCCACCTATAATTGGATCCGAGCAGTTCAAACTCATATTGTTCAACAACTGTGCAAAGTCAGGCCTCTGTATCCGCAGCTTCAACCAACGTGGTTATATACTATCTGCAGTTGGCTGAAACCCTGGATGTGGAACTGAGGACATGGAAGCTGACTCCAGGACTAGAACACCCGTGGATGTGGGTATCCGAGGCTGGTCCCACAGCCAGTCTCCTGAGGATATGGACAGAGGGCTAAATAGACTGATGGACGGGGAGGGATCGTTAGGTCCTGTGTTCCAAATAGGGGTTCAGAAAGTTTACTAACTATTCACAACAGACACCCCATTCATTCCCCTCGACTGCGCTCCCTGCAGAAGAGCAGCAATACAAGATACCTTCCAGAACTCCCCCTCACACAGAGCTAACATTCCACTTGTTACAACCCATAGCAAATTTTATGGACAAGTTATAAACCATCCGAATTAAGCAGTTCACACAAAAACCTGCATCTTCTCCTCAGCAGAGCGGCACCTTCACACCCTGTAATTAGCCTCTGCCGAATGAATATTAAGTCCCACGGAGGTAAGAAGGGTCAATTATATCATCGAATGAAGAAAAGGAAGACACTTGTCTTGGCCTCTGGTTCTGTCTTAAATTAACTTTTCATCTGGAGCAAAAAATGTTATATTCGCGCTTCCTACATTTTCTAAAAATTTTCTTCCGCGGAAACGTTCAGCTATATTAAAAATTTAAGAGAACTGAGAAATCAGAGAAGATTCACTCCATGGGCTTTAAGCTTGGTTCTAACGTTTCCTCTTTGTGGGCTGGCGTGAAAGACCAGGGACAGCGCTGACCTAAGTGCCACCAGATGAAAGGAGTGGGGACCTGGTGGCCTCCACAGGCTGGGGGAGCTTTGGAGCCACAGGGCAAGTGGGACTGAAAAGTGGGACCCAAGGGGCCCTGGACAGGTTTCTTCTCACTGATCCCCAAGCCAGCTGGGCTCGGCCCTGTTATTCTCAATGAAGCCAAACCCAACAGGGAGAGATCCTAAACCTACCTCTGGGCGGCCCTCCCAAAGATGAGAGGCTCAGAGAAGCTGCGGAAAAAAGCAAAACTGCAAAAGGGAAAAAGTTTCCATTGCTGCATTCTGGGCCTCAAATCGCTCGGGAAGTCAGCCAGCTATAAACCACATCGATATACAAATTAAATAGGTAAGCCTCAGCCCGTGGTAACAGCCCAGTTCCTTCCTGACACTTGGTCTATGGAAGACCCCAGGCTGGCTCCCCAGGGCTGCAGACAATACAATACAGAAGCCCCATCCTAACAAGACCTCCAGTTAAGGCTTCACTTGCGTCAAGCATCCGCTTCTTCAGCATGCATGATGGCAAAGAACTTTCTGGAAAACTGTGTCTGTGGTTCTTCTCTGGTACTGAACCCTGAAGACAACCCTAGGGGGATTTCCTAAGCAATTTGACAGAGGGCCAGGCCCCCCTGAGGTGCCCCCGAGGTGTTTCCCAGAATACCCTAAGACAAATAAAAGTGCCCAGTGACATCACCTAGGGTAGGGAGCTTGGCGGTGGGGTCACTGACAAGCTAGGGGGTGACTAGGGGAACAATAATAAGGGAACTGAAAACTAGATTCACTGCAAAAAAGCGCAGAGCAAGTCAATTACAGAAGAAATGGTACCTGGGTCCCCCAGGGCCCCCAGCAGGGCTTTAGCACAACCTCAATAGCAGGAATTTCCCAGGGTGGGGCCCTAGAGCTCAGTGTGTCACCAGGTGACCACAGCCGGGAGAAGGGGGGCACATGCAATTCCCCCACCCACCCTGCCACTGCTGGCTTTTCTTGAGGGCTGAATCATGGGAGAGGCACTGGGAGGCCCCATTTCACAGATGAAGAAACTGAGGTCCAGGCAGCTAGGTCCCTGTCCAGAATCACCCAATCCGCTAACTGGATTGGGAGCCCTTGTCTTTGTGACATCAAGGCCCACGCTCTAGCTCCCTTGCAGTGGAACTCATAATAATATTCAAATACCCACAGCGAGTCAGAACAAAGATCTGTCCCCGTGGAGGCCTGAAGAGCTTTTGACTGGAGGCTCTCCGCAGAGATTTTCCCCACTCCCACTGTAAGCAGCGGAAAATGGAGAGGGCGGATAAGAAGCAAAACCTTATTTCCTAAAGGGAACCCTCCTACACCGTCGGTGGCAATGTAAATTGGTACAACCACTATGGAAAAGAGTATGGAGGTACCTCTGAAAACTAACTATAGAACTACCATATGACCCAGCAATCCCACTCCTGGGCATTCATCTGGACGAAACTGTAATTCAAAAAGATACATGGACCCATGTGTTCATAGCAGCACTATTCACGAGAGCTAAGACGTGGAAACAACCTAAATGTCCATCGACAAATGAATGGATTAAGAAGTTATGGTACAGGAGTTCCCGTCGTGGCGCAGTGGAAACGAATCCAACTAGGAACCATGAGGTTGTGGGTTTGATCCCTGGCCTCGCTCAGTGGGTTAAAGATCCGAGGTTGCGGTGAGCTGCGGTGTAGGTCGCAGACGCGGCTTGGATCCCGCGTTGCTGTGGCTGTGGTGTAGGCCGGCGGCTACAGCTCTGATTAGACTCCCAGCCTGGGAACTTCCACCACATGCCATGGGTGCGGCCCTAAAGAGACAAAAAAAAAAAAGAAGTTATAGTACATATATACAATGCAAGACTATTCAGCCATAAAAAAGAACAAAATATTGCCACTTGCAGCAACATGGATGGACCTAGAGATTCTCATACTAAGTGAAGTCAGAAAGAGAAAGACAAATACCATATGATATCACTTATATGTGGCATCTAAACTGTGGCACAAATGAACCGTCTACAAAACAGAAACAACTCACAGACACACAGAACAGACTTGTGGTTGCCAATAGGGAGGGGGAGGGGGAGGGAGTGGGATGGACTGGGAGTTTGGGGGTTAGTAGATGCAAACTATTACAATTAGAACAGATAAGCAATGAGGTCCTACTGTAGCGCACAGGGAACTATATCCAATCTCTTGGGCTAGAACACGATGGAAGATAATACGAGAAAAAAATAATGTACGCGTATGTAGGACTGGGTCACTTTGCTATACTATAGAGCAGAAATTGACACAATCTTCTCAATCAACTATACTTTAATAAAAAAATTAACAAAACAAAACAATGATAACAACAACAACAACAACAAAACCTTGTCACTGGGATGGCAGGGCCACCTGCTAACTCATCTGAAGCGGTCTGCTGCCCAGGTTCCGAGGGAGACTTTTGCGGACAAATCCAGCTGCGCCCCCTAAAACCAGTCTCCAAGGATCACAAACATCCCTCAGAGGCCCCTAGTTATGTGTCATTCTACTGGCTTAAGCACACTCGCATTTCAATAGGAACAGCACTCTCGGTGCAGGAACTTCTGCACAATTGTTAGAACTGCTATGAAATCAGTACTCCTTTTATTTGCCCCAAAGGGATTTTCCTCAAACCTTGCACTCATACTCACAGAATCACTGTGACCTTGGGTCTTTTAACCTCTCTGGGCCCATTCATGAGCAGGATGAGAGCTTTGATGTAAGAAATCTCCAAGGACCCCCGGCCCAACTCTAATAACCAGGATCCCACATGCCATGCCCAGCTTCTGATACACGACTCTGATGTTTAACCCAACCCACTCTCACCTTTCCTGATGTTTAACTCCAACCCACTCCTCATCTCTGTGTGAATTAGAAGAACACCCTCCTTCCTCCAAATGGACACAGCCTTGCCTTGGAGCAAAAAGTGGCTTTCAGCCCACAGCCAACCGGAAGCCTTGTTCAGTGGACCACCTGAACAACCATACCTGGCAGTCTTGTACCTTTCTACTGAACATTACCGGGGCCTCCCTCAGCCCTCGATTCTGCCAACAATAACAACAAAAATGGCAATTAATATTTGCTGATTGTATGATACATATCAGGCACCGTGGTAACTTCTTTTTGCTTTAAATGTTATTGAGGAGACATCAAAAACATGAACCGGGGAGTTCCCTTCGTGGCTCAGTGGTTAACGAATCCGACTAAGAACCACGAGGTTAAGGGTTCAATCTCTGGCCTCGCTCAGTGGGTTAAGGATCCGGCGTTGCCGTGAGCTGTGGTGTAGGTCGCAGACGCGGCTCGGATCCCGCGTTGCTGTGGCTGTGGCGAAGACCAGCAGCTACAGCTCCTGTTAGACCCCTAGCCTGGGAACCTCCATATGCCGCGGGTGCGGCTCTACATAAAGGCAAAAATACAAAAAAAAAACAAAAAAAAAAAACATGAACCGCATATAAGTACACCATAAGGACAAACAACCAATACCCATATACCTATCAGGCAGTGTAAGAAACAAAAACTATTAGCTTTGCCGTTTCCTAATCCTATCCTCTTCCCTCCTTACTCAGAGGTGACTCCCGAATTTTGTATACAACACTCTCCTGCTTTTCCCTGTAATTTGGCCGCTACCAGTTTTGCATATTTTTGGACTAATGTAAAAGGCATCAGTGTAAGGCCTCTTTCACGCCTGCCAGTCTCTCTTCTGCGAGGTCTGTGAGTCATAGGTGCTGCTGCAGGCAGCCACCACCATAAAGTCACCGCCACATGACATTCAACACTCACGACAACGGCAATGTGGCTACTAACAAGTTCCATTTTGCAGATGAGGAAACTGAGACTTCGGGAGGTTCAATGACTTGCCCGAGGCACCCTGGTGGGTTAGCTGAGATTCAGATTCATTGATGCAAGCTCATCGCACAGCCCGATGGCACGGCCGAGGGGACGGGGTGAAGGAGGCAGACATAGCCGTGCCTTCAAGGCAGTTACAGGCAGGCATGATTCCATACACAGGTCTGTCTGAACGCAGAACCCTGGTTTTTGGCTCCTTGGTAATGTTACTCGCCACCTGCTTGGGCAGCTCGAATCAGAACTGTTCAGTGAGGATTCTGTTGCAGAAATGCTTTCAGGGGTCAGCACAGACCACTTCTAAATTCTAGAAGTGATCCTGGCCTTTACATTCTTACACACACACACACACACACACACACTCTCTCTCTCTCCCTCTCTCTCTCCCTCTCTCTCTCTCTCTCTCACTCACTCTAAGTTTCCAAGAAAAGGCAGGCAGTAGTCAATGAAGCTCCAACTCCACACTTGAGTCATTAAGCGCGTTACCTGGCAAACGCTTAACCTTAAACATGCCTGCAGCCTTCAGAAAAGCCAGCTTCAGCCCAGGAACTGGAACCAGCCCGGAGAAAAATGCCCAAAGGAGTCATTCTGGTTTGACAGGTACGGCACGCTGTCCAGCTATTAAAACACACGCGCACACGCACGCGCACACACAAATAAAAACGCACAAAGACTTTCTCTTCTTCCCTTTGCCCTCAGTTTTGCAATGATGCTTTTCAGGGGAAAACAGTTGCCAGGATCCATGACTGAGAGCCTTGGAAAGCCCTTCTGAAGCCAAGCCTGCCAAGTTGTGGATCCCTGGAACAGCAGCCCCCATCAGCTACCTCCTGGGGGTGGGGGTGGGTACACGGAAGTACCACTCAAGGATGGATCTAGAAATGATCACGGTAAGCGAAGTCGGCCAGACAACGAGACACCAACATCGAATGCTATCACTTGCTTGTGGAATCTAAAAAAAGGACACAATGAACTTCGCAGAACAGACACTGACTCACAGACTTTGAAAAACGTATGGTTTCCAAATGAGACAGGTTGGGGGGTGGGGGGAATGTAAGGAAGGTTTGGGATGGAAATGCTATAAAATTTGGTTGATGATCATTGTTGTACACCTATAAATATAATAAAATTCATTGAGTAATTAAAAAAATAAAAATAAAACTCTGGGGGAAAAAAAAAAGTACCACTCAAGAATGAAACAAGAAGGCTGAACCCAGATAGGAGACGGGGATGGACAGGCATCCTGGCTAAGTTATCAAGTCAGCCAAGGTCCAAGGTAAGGTCAAAGGCAGACATGGTCAAGAGAAACCGCAAAGGGCCTCTGGCTGATTAAAACCAGAAAAAGAAAGAACTTAATTTATTCATCCGGACAGCAAGCATTTCTCTCTGAGCATTTTCGCTCCATATTTACTGATCGAATCTTGGTGAATGAAAGCACAACTCTCTTACTGGATAAAGAAAGACACACACAGAAGCCCCTCAACTGAAAAATCGAGTCAGGCAGTCTGCGATTTCACCTTTGAGTGAACAGGATGCAGCCACAAAGGGCTGCACGGGGAGCCGGTGGCGCAGCTCCCACTGGCGTCGTTAATAAGTAAGCTGCAGCGCCCTGTGCAGAGCTGGCCTTCGGGACCAAGAAAGCATGGGGTGGGGTCTGGGACTGAGTGGGAGTCCAGTGACACTGGGGGGCTGCACCCCATTCGGAACCTGGCATCCTCAACCAGCCCCATCTTGGCCACCCACTTCGTATCTCCCACCAGATGCAGCCCCCCGACTCCGGTGGCCTTAGAGGGTCCTGGAGCCAAAAGCCACCCACACGTTGTCACTTGGGAGACCAGGACTCCCAGCACGCTTACGAGGAACTAGGTAGTGTGGCCACCTGGGTCTGCGGGGCTTAGCTGCTCTAAGAGGCAACTCCCCTTTGAGGGGCCAAGGGGACCTTTGTGTCCTCAAGGAGAAAACAGCCAGGACGGCTTTAATTGTCCAGGAAGGCCCGGATCATCAGGGCGAGTGCCAGCACCAAGCACACTAGGAGGGGACGAATCAGCCTGGGAGCACTGGGCCAGGGTCCCCAGGCCGAGGGGCAGCTGGCTGGGGAGGTGAGCCGCTGGCATCTCTGTGCTCCAAAATAACCACAACTGATTTGCACCCGACCAAGTAAACACAAAACCCCAAAGCGAGGACATTCTAAACCGAAAGCAGCTGCTAATCACCTGTTTAATTTTTTTTTTCTTAAATTAGCTGCAAGGAAGAATTTTCAAACCCTCCAGTACAATACATGGCTTAACATTTTCATACACCTGTAAAACCACTAAGTTAAATCCCCATTACAAAAGACTTCAACTTATAAAAGAGCAGTTCAAATACAGTTCTTATCAAATACAAACAATGGAAAATGATTTAGGCAAGAGAACCTCAGTCACTGGAAATTAACACTTGAAAAAAAATTTTTTACATAAAAACCATCTGTGTATTGAGACCACTGCACTCTGCTAAACCACAGGCCTAATTAAGAAACCAGGAACCAAGGCGTTACATAGCGATGCATTAAGTTTTGTGTTTCCTTTCTCTTTTTGTTTTGTTTTGTTGGTGTTTTGTTTTGAGTCTTGCTGAAATCTTATCAACACAGAACGTGTTGTGCTCTCTCCTCGGCAAATCTAAAATGATGTCTAAGTCACACTGCTAAAGATACTTACAAGCCCTCAGACAAAACACACTTGTCTTCATCTGGGGTGGTTCTCCCAACCAGCATCCCCACCCAAGGGTATCTGCGTCAAGTCCAGCCAGGGCATAAAAGTATCAAGAAGATAAAAATGAAGAAGCAGGCCCACTGGAAAAGCAGTTACCCAGAGAGGGGAGAGCTGGTATGTCTGGGTGACAGGGCCCAGAATACAAATATAACCTCGTTCTTTCCCCCAGTGACTCTCTCTCTCTCTCTCTCTCTCTAGCAAAGGATGAAAAAAAACAAAAAAGGCCAATTAACGACTATCATCCAAATGGTATTTTACATCTTAAAAGCACTGGGTGGATAGCTGAGCTGATGCACATAGCAACTCGATGACACAAAGATAAGGAAACTAAGACTCAGAAAGGTTAAATGGCCCATCCAGGGTCACAGAGCTAGTTAGGAAGAGACAGACCAGAGCCTGGAACGCAGCCAGGCCCTGTCTATCCCACTGCGGCTCAAAATAGCGCTGCCTCAACAAGGGAGGGGTGCTGGCCCAGCCCTTGGAGCAGAGAGAACCATGCGGTTACAATGGTAACCAACTCAGTGGTTACCGAATCCGACTAGGAACCATGAGGTTGAGGGTTCAATCCCTGGCCTCGCTCAGTGGGTTAAGGATCCGGCGTTACCGTGAGCTGTGATGTAGGTCGCAGATGCGGCTCAGATCCTGCGTGGCTGTGGCTTTGGCGAAGGCTGGCGGCTACAGCTCCTGTTAGACCCCTAGCCTGGGAACCTCCATATGCTGCAGGTACGGCCCTAGAAAAGGCAAAAAGACCAAAAAAAAAAAAAAAAATGGTAACCAAGAACCCACCTGAGACTGTACATCTTGAAGAATCCGTGTTTTGAGGGTAATGAGATGGGATTCACTTGGGTTTTGGGGTGCTCCCCAACAGAAAGGTCCCAGGAAAAGAAAAATAAGGGACACCAAAGGGGCCAGACCATTGGGTCACAGACATACAGTGTTTTGTCTGCTCAGCACCCCGACCTTTGGCAAACCAACTCTCTCCCTCACTCCACGAAGTTCTTTTTTTCTTTTTCTTTTTTTTGTCTTTCTGCCTTATCTAGGGCCGCACCTGCGGCATATGGAGGTTCCCAGGCTAGGGGTCTAACAGGAGCTGTAGCCGCTGGCCTTCGCCACAGCCACAGCAACGCGGGATCCGAGCCGCGTCTGCGACCTACACCACAGCTCACGGCAATGCCGGATCCTTAACCCACTGAGCAAGGCCAGGGATCGAATCCGCAACCTCATGGTTCCTAGTCGGATTCATTAACCACTGAGCCACAACGGGAACTCCGTCCACGCAGTTCTAATAGGACTGTCAGTCAGAGACTGGTCCAGGGCCTGGGTCTCAGCCAGGCCAATCAGCGACCCTCCCTGCAAGTGACATGTGGATGCTGAAAGAAAGCGGTAACATTCCCACTGGAGTGGCCAGTTTAACATGTGAATCCAGGATCCCAAAGGCCATTTATCCAACTCAAAGAAAACCTTCATCGACAAACGGACTGAATGAGGTCAACTGGCGGAGGAAAGGAAAGGGGACAGAAGAGGGCCAGAGAGGGCCTTGATGACATTATCTGCAGCCCTGGAACTGATAAGGACCAAGCCAGGAAAACTCCTGGACTTGACAGTTCCATGAGCCGGTATAGTCCCTTTTCTCCTGAATTCGTCTGAAACCAAAAGGATGCTGACTTATGACACATAAGACCATGTTCAAATATGCCCTGACCACAGACTCCGCATTTTTCAAACAATCTCTACTTTCAATATTCACTTGTGTGGCCCCGGAAAACCACTTCCACTCTTGCCCGCTCAGGTCTACTCTCGACCCCGGCCTGGAGTAATATCTTCTTCCACAGTTAATCACATTACATCACTCTCTGGCTCAAATCCTCCCAATGATGTTATAACGTAATCTCTTTTTCATAGACCTCAAGGTTCCTCTTATCTGGCCCCGGCCTCCCTCTTCAGACGCCGTGCCCGCCTTCCCCCCATCACACCCACTCCCAGCTCGTTCCCGCCTCCAGACACTCGCATTTGCTATTGCCTTACTCAACAAGGGCAGTGACCTAAATCATTCGGTTCACTCCAGCATCCCCAACGCCCGGCCTCTCCGCCACCGTTCACTGAATAAATAAACCAAACCCAGTATTATGACATCCACCCAACACCTCAAACAAGGCCAGCCTGGAATCCTGGGCCATTCCATGTCCTCGGGCTTTTCACCCCAAAATGTAGATCAGACTTAACGCTACTGACCAGGGGTTGGCAAACCATATCCTCTGGGCCAAATTCCAGCCCCCCATTTGTTTTGTGCGTTTGTTTGTTTTCTTTTTAGGGCCCTACCCACGGCATACGGAAGTTCCTAGGCTAGGAGTCAAATAGGAGGTGCAGTTGCTGGACACAGCAATTTGGGATCCAAGCCGCATCTGCGACCTACACCGCAGCTTGTGGCAACACTAGATCCCTAATCCACTGAGAGTTTTGATTTTTTTTTAATTATTTTTTTCCATTTATTTCCAGACAATCTGTAATCTAAGAATGGTTTTCAGGAGTTCTTAATGTGGCACAGCAGGTTAAGAAACCGACTAGTATCCATGAGGACTTGGGTTTGATCCTTGGCCTCACTCAAGAGGTTAAGGATCCTGCCATGAGCTGCAGTGTAGGTCTCCTATGCTGCTGGGACCCGGTGTTGCTGTGGCTGTGGTGTAGGCCAGCGGCTACAGCTACGATTTGATCCCCAGTCTGGGAACTTCCATATGCTCAGGGTTCAGCCCTAAAAAGACTAAAAAGGCTAAAAAGACTACAAAAAAAAAATCCGACTGTGACCCAGTGGGTTAAAGGTTAAAGGATCTGGCATTGCCGCAGCTGCAGCATAGGTCACAGCTGCAGCTCAGATTCAATCCCTGGTCCAGGAATTTCTATATGCATCAAGTGCAGCCATTAAAAATTATAGATAGATGATAGATAGATAGATAGATAGATAGATAGGGAGGAAGGAAGGAAGGGAGGAAGGAAGAAAGTAAAGGAAAAAAAAGTGGTTTTTACAGATGAATATTTTAAATAATTTGATAATAGAAAACAGTAACTCCAACTCAGCAAATTATTTCCCCCAAACTAATACCCATTCTGCGCATTAGTAAACCTGTATTACAAAAAACTGACCTCCATTACTATTCCTATATTTTGAATTTTATCAGTAAAAAATGTGTATAAATTTGCTTTCTCTCTTGTTATGTAAGCACTTACATAACACCCTTGTTACTGCCTCTTGACCCACAAAGCCTAAAATATTTACTCTCTGGCCCCTTCACCAAAAAAGTTTGCCCATCTCTGATATAGCCTCACCATTTATCAAGGGGAAAAAGGAGATTTAACAGGTTGGTCCAACCCTGGCACCATCCAGGACTGGCTGCTAAGCAGGAAACAAGGCCAAGTTATAAGTTGCTCTTAATGTCCTGGGATCCAGAAAAAAAAAAATCAGACTACGTCTCTGATCTACTGAAAACCCTTACATGCAAAGACCCTTGACAGGATATAGGCATTCCAGTTCGACAAATTTCCCTACAAGAGAAATGACCTGATTGCTTGCCCCACTGTCCATCTCCAGTTACCCCCCAAATAAATAACTAAGGAAAAACCAGAGTCTGTGTCTCCCCTTAGGCTCTCCCGTTGATCCTAACCGGACCAGGTACCAAGGCATGCAACTGCCATTAGCCATATGCCATGGAGATCCTCCAGAACACCGACGCCCTCGGAACAACCCCAAGAAAAACCCAGCACTTGGGATCCACATCAAATCCATCAACACGCCTCCATCCAGGGTGGAAGGCACTGCCTCGCCTGCTCCGACTCCAGCCCATGGTCGTCCGAGGATGAATTAAAGAGGAGCAGCCGCAGGCAAAGGCTCCACCCCACTCCTCGCGTGGCTGGCGAGAAGCGCAGACACGGTCTGGGAAACAAGCACAGGAGCCCAGACGCTACCTGAGTTGCCAGAATACTGGAGGAAAGAGCCCTGTCCTTCGATGGCAGAGGACACGGGGACAGGAGCCGTCTGGGGAAAGACGCGCCAGGGGGGCTGTTGAGATTCAAATCATCATTACACGACTCAACCTTCCAGAAATAAAAGGTGTCACAGTGGGAAGTTCTTCGTCTTGACTTTTCTTTCTGGCTTCCACAGAATAAAGCCGCACAGGAGAGAAGCAATCAATTTCTAAGCATTTCTTTAAAAAATTATAAGCATCATCCTCACCCAGTCCCGTCATTACTAATTTCCTGTTTGCCTCACCCGGATCCCGTAACTCCGCCCTGTAAAATTGCTCTGTGCCCGCCACCACAGAGGCCAGACCAAGCTGCTGGCCTGAGGGACCCCACCCAAATTAAATATACTCCAGTGAGAGACCAGACGCTGGAACACGTGCAAACTACTCCTTCAGGACCTAAAACCTAATCCGGGTCCAGCCTTTGCAAGGTGACAGGTTTTCAGGGATTTGCTGATTTTTATCCCCAACCCTTCCTCGGCCTCTCAGTAGGGTCCCCCAGTAACTCCTCCCAGAATAAAGACCTGGCAAGCCTGGAAGGGCAAAAAGACCGTGTGTGTGTGTGTGTGTGTGTGTGTGTGTGTGTCTGTGTGTGTGCGCGCGGGCGCGCTTGCAGGGCCGGTAACCATCACTGGGAGCCCCTCTTCATCTGCCTCCCTTCTCTTTTCACCAAAGGCTTCAAGTCCTATTTCCCTTCCTACTTCCCCTCCAGAGTAAGAGGAGCAAGCTTCTAAATTCTAAATTCCAGACATCTCAAGAATAAATAGGAAGGGCAGGCACAGATGTCTCTACTTTGATAAGATGCCAAAGGAGCCTTTGGTCCCCAAAGAGAGATGGGGGCCCAAGGTTCATGGCCTGCTTCCCCCTCGGAGGACAGCCAGTTCAAGAAGAAACCAGGGAGTTCCCGTCTCGGCTCAGCGGTAATGAACCCAACTAGTATCCAGGAGGATGCGGGTTCGATCCCTGGCCTCGCTCAGCGTGTTAAGGGCCCAGTGATGTCACAAGCTATGGTGTAGACTGCAGATGCGGCTCGGATCCTGAGTTGCCGAGGCTGTGGCGTTGGCTGCCAGATGCACCTCCAATTCGACCCCTTAGCTGGGTACTTCCATATGCCGAGGGTGTGGCCTTAAGACCGAAAAACAAGCAAAAGAAACCACCACAACCTCACAACCAGATCCCTTCACTGGGGCTACAGAGCATTTGACTGCAGATCCTTTCATTTGAACGATATTTGCTGAGCATTTACTACGCACAGCCGCTGTGCCAGGGACACCAAAGTACACAAAACACAAGAAAGCCCTCCCTTCCTGAGTTTGTATTCAGACACCTCCTGTGCCATATGGATCTGAAAGGATCACCGAGAGATGACAGCCCAAATCGTACCTTTCTCTCATCTCTGCACACAGCACGTCCTTGCATTCATTCACTGTCTCACTCACCCATCCATCCATCCATCCATCCCTTCCATCAACACTCTATTAAACCTAAACCTTGAGTCAGGCACTGAGCTAGGTGGGCGGGGGCTCCAGCATTTACAGGCACAAGAGGGGGCTGGGGACATGTCCTGAAGCTCCGCAAGCCCTCGGCTCCTGCATAGAGGGTGCACCTGTTTGTGGTGGCAGGGAGGTACCGGTGGAGGCTGGAATACAGAAATGAGGGCCAGGTGCTGCTGCCCTTCCTGAGATTAAGCCCTCCCTGGAGAATGTTATGCTCCGTTTGACTCTCCAGAACCATCACTGCCTGCTCTTTTCCTCTCTGCCCGGTGCCTGGCGAGACCAGACTCTGCAGAATGGGTCCCCTGGGTTTGGCCAAGAGAAGACACTGTCAGGAGAGCAAGGAGTCGGAGAACCTGTCCCTGTGAGCTGGGCGGAATACCTCTCCCTGTGCCCACAAGGACCCCCCTCCCTTTAGCTTCATTCTAGACACTGCTCCCTCCTCCGTCCTTTTGGATTGAGGGGCAGGAACTGCTTTGGGTGGCCGTGGTCCCCGGGGGCTCCATCACTGGGTGCTGAATCAGTGGCACCTGTCTACGCCTCTGTAAATAGTGTCCTCACTCAGTCTTTCCGATGACCCCTCCCCCGTGAGGCATGCGTTTCCTACAGAGTCCCTGATATGATGCAGTGGGTGAATAAGAGGTCTGAAGTTCTGGAATTCCCTTTGAGGCTCAGTGGTTAACGAATCCGACTAAGAACCATGAGGTTGCGGGTTCGATCCCTGGCCTTGCTCAGTGGGTTAATTAAGGATCCAGCATTGCCGTGAGCTGTGGCTCGGATCCCGCATTGCTGTGGCGAAGGCCGGCGGCTACAGCTCCTGTTAGACCCCTAGCCTGGGAACCTCCATATGACGCAGGTGTGGCTCTACATAAAAGGCAAAAAGACAAAAAAAAAAGTCTGAAGTTCTGTGAGCACCAACAGAGCTAAGCAGAGTCTTCCACGTGCAGGAGCAGAAGGGAGGGCGGATTAGGAGAAGCTCACAGACAAGGCGATGCCGCAGCTGAATAAGCGAGATGGAGGCAGCACCCCCCGTGCCAGGCCAAGGTGCCCATCAGCCACACAGAAGCGTCCACAGATTGCAGCGTCGGGGAACGGCCAGCAGTTCTGTCCAGAAGAGTGTGAGGGGGACAAGCGATGATGCTTGCTTGAGAAAAGGGAGGATCGGAAAACTCAGAGCAACGCTAAGGCACCTGGACTCTACCCTGAAACAACGGGCAGGCTCCAAATGCCAATCACACAGCGATCCCATCCCGTACTGCATGTGTTTGCAGACACATCCCTTCCTTGGACAAGCTGAAAGCTGGCATCATTTAGGACAAATAAACCTAATCCCTCAAACGGCTATTCCAGAGCACTCTCTGAAATCTAAGGCAAAAAAAAATAAAAGCGATCAGACCATGAAAGATGGTTCACAGTAATATCCTTCTATGAAAACACACACACACATATGCACACCCCGCTGGCACTGCTGACAACGAGGTTTGGAGCATAACCACCTCAGGTGAAAATACACCAGTCATTAGCAACAGATTTTGAGAAGACTACAACCTAAATAACTATCATTGGAACACATAAGTTACTTAATATAAAGTGGTTCCATATGGTTCATTTATAATTCACATGGCATCAGTCAGCAAGAATCCATTCAGATGACATCTACTAGTCACTGGATGTGCTTTTTTATTCTTCCAAAAGGACAGCAAAGAAGGGTATTCAAGAGAGTGTCAGGTACCACTGGCGTCTAGAATATTCTCGGATTAGAAAACCATTCCTTGGCTCTCCTCCTTCGGGGATTGAGGTGTATATAGTCCTAAAATTGGCTTCGGAAGACTTCAAGTAGAATGACTTCTGAAGTCCCCTGCTTGGTAAGCTCCCCGTAACCAGTGTCCCCACTCTTTCTGTTGTTCCTGAGTTATAAGGAGAAGGCACGGAAGGAATACAAGCACAAGTGTGTAACAACGGACCTCACAATACACCTGATCAAAGGTTCTCTCTCAGCCTGAGTATTTCCACCGTTATTCACGACATGGTACTTAGACGCCAATATACACAATCCACGCTTCTAAAGCAGATTACTCAAATGTCTTCTCCCCCCCGCCCCCTCCGTACATATAACAGACTCCAATGTTGAGCGCTTTCCCCATACTTCTTTAATCACTGTCAGGATCGCTCATAAATGTTAATTAAGAAGAAGATTTAAATGTTACTCCCCGACTGTGCCAAATGGAGAGAAGCTCTGAGCTTGCCACGCGCCTCCCGTGAGCTTTCATTCTCCACGTCTGCTCCTTCACATCCCCTCCAAGGAGCGCAGGCACCTGCTCGCAAGCACACACACAGACACGCACCCCGCCCTGACTCGGCTGGGTCAAAGGTCAGGCAGCGATCCCCACAAGGGAGAGGATGGAAGGCAGAGGAGGATGGGGGCCAGAGGGGGAGCCCAAGTGGGAGGAGGGACGGTCCAGAGACAAGAGGCTGGACCCTCGCCCAGGCCTGTCCACCTCGGACAGAGGAAAAGAGAAGCCGGCCAGGAACTCTGATGGAGCGTCAGCTTAAGACTGCTCTTGCTTCAGAAAAACTTCAAGAAGGCATCTCTGTGTCCCCCTCCCCCCATAGCTTCTTTTTTTTTTTTTTTTTTTT
>PVHT020001179.1:2724922-2768721 GCA_004024745.2 Catagonus wagneri
GATCCGTAACCCACTGAGCGAGGCCAGGGATCGAACCCGCAACCTCATGGTTCCTAGTTGGATTCGTTAACCACTGAGCCACGAAGGGAACTCCAAAACTCGCTCAAGTTCTAAAGACATTTTTGTGGTCACTGAAACATTACTGAAAGTCTTCAAAACTCAGGCTGCTACGACACCATCAGAGGCTGGTACACTCGCCAAGGCCGAGAAACAACCACGTATCAAGTGGATCCAGAGGCTTTCACCTGATACGCTGCTGATTTCCTAGTCTGGGTTGACAGCTTCTCTCTCTGACCAAGGCGAAAAGTCCTTTTCCAACTTCGCTTCCTCATTCAAACACCACTGATTAACGACTAGACGACACTTCTCCACTAGAAGTCAAACGTCAGCCATGCAAGTTTCTACTGAACTCTGCCTTCCAAGGCCCCCTGGACAAACACCCACTGGCTTCCTCCGACCCCGAAGATTTGAAGGAAGATCGTCTCCCATCTCAGCATCCAACTCAAGGTGAACGGAGTTTCAACAGCACCTCTTGGTGCCCAATCCTCCCCGTTCCTGCGGGGAGTAGGATGTCCACATCCCAATGAGGTGTTTTGCCAACATCCCTCAGATCCACATCAAATATAATTTTCAAACCAATTAGCTCAAAAAGCATGACAACCAAAGCAGAATCTCCCACATCCTCATTTCAGGGCCACCCTATTCAATTCCTAATGAGAGGAAAGACAAAGGCAGTAGATGCAGTAGGGTCTACTTCAAAAATTCTTTCTCTTTGAGAAAACAGATCCTCTTTTGTTCTGGTTAAACACCAATTACTCTGCTCTCTCTAACATGCAAATCAGCCGAAAATAGGGCAATCTGTAGCTCACTCCGGTTCCACCACCGCAAGTTTGAATGAAGAAAAAGAGAAAGAGGACAGGGAGGGGGGCGGCGAGGAGAGGGGAGATGAAGAAGAGGGAGAGAAGGAAAAACAGGAGCCACAGAGGCCGATCCCAGGGGCTCTTCAATTCCAAGTACTTTGTGCTCAGATAAAGCTCTTTTCAAAGAGCTTTTTTTTTTTAATATATTATTTGTGGCGGTACCCACAAGCAGTGATTTTTGCCATTATCCAAAAAAATAAAGCAGGGAAAGAAAAAGCACATTAAGGTCTACAATACAGGCGAGAAAAGCAAAGGCGGCCAACAAAGCAACTTACCCAGAGCTCCCACTAGCTACAAACACGCTCCCCCACCCCACGTCATGTCATCAGCATCATGGACCGAGGAGACAGAACAGAGGGTGGCCGGCGTCCCGCCTTGGGTGGTGCAGGTCCCCGGCCAGGTGAGGCTGTGAAGACCAAGCTGGGAAGCTCCCAACTCCACTCACGCAGGCACCAGGGGCTGCTCTGCTGCATTTTCCTTCATTTGCGTTTAAGCTGAACGGACTTCAGTCTTCTCAATACATGATTATTTTTTAATTCTTTTCCAGTGGGCGTGTGGAAGGAATGCAATGCTAGTGCCTCATGGCTCCAAAGAAAGCCTCCAGCAGGGCAACTCACACCTTCCCGGACCCAGGAATCATCTGGGGAGCTTGTTAGGATGAATATGCTGACTCCAAGATCTGAGGTGGGATCTGAGCCTCTGTTGCTTTTTTTTTTTTTTTTTGTCTTTTTGCCTTTTATCTAGAGCCACACCAGGCTCTAGAACCTATGGAGGTTCCCAGGCTAGGGGTCTAACAGGAGCTGTAGCCGCCAACCTACACCACAGCTACAGCAACGCAGGATCGAAGCCGTGTCTGCGACCTACACCACAGCTCACGGCAACGCCGGATTCTTAACCCACTGAGCAAGGCCAGGGATCGAACCCGCAACCTCATGGTTCCTAGTCAGATTCGTTAACCACTGAGCCACGAAGGGAACTCCTCTGCTGTTCTAATAGTTGTGACACTGAGACTGCAACTGGGCCAAGGGTCACCTTCCAGGTCTCTGCCCCCATTTACCTGTCCTTCCAGACTGTCATGACCTGACCTCACTATGAGACAGGCAGGAAGGGGACAGGGCATTGGCCATTAATAGAACGACAGAGCCATTGCGGACACGACAAAAATTGGTCAGGACCCACTAGGCCCAAGATGGCAGGAGATTTGATTTTCAAAGGACTTGGAGCCTCGTTCCATGCTCACTGCCATTCACTAGCAGCTAAATGACAAACCCACAGGCGCCAGGACAGCTTTGAGGCGGGCCACAAAAGGCCAAAAAGTGGGTGCTGGCCCAATTCCTGGAAATCCCCGCCCCTTCCCTAAAATAAAGGGAATAATTTTCCCACTCATTAGCCTATGGATTCCCCAGCCCATAAAATCTCGCCACTCTGCGTTTCAGAGGACTCTCGCCTTCTGAGATGAACCGCATTTCTCCCTCTGGAATGCGTATCTCTCAATAAACCTGCTTTTGCTTACTGCGGCCCGCTCTTGCATTCTCTCCTAAGCAAAGTCAAAGACCACCACGTTGGTGGCCCATCCCAGGGACTCATCTGAGACCTGGGACATAACCATCCTCTCATGCCTCATTTTCCTGCAACACTTCCCTGACCCACCTGGAAGAACAAATAAGAGGGCTCAGGAGTTCCCGCTGTGGCGCCATGGGATCGGCAATGTCTCTGCAGGTTCGATCCTCGGCCCGGCACAGCGGGTTAAAAGATCTGACGTGGCCACAACTGTGGGCAGTGTAGGTCACAACCGTGACTGGGATCTGATCCCTGGCCTAGGAACTCCATATGCTGTGGGGCGTCCAAAAAAGAAGAAGAAGAAGAAAAAGGATAAAGAGAGGAGCTGGAAAAAAGTCAAAGAGCTCCCTCACGCCAGGCCCGGAACTTCATCCCGTCCCCCAGGACGCCCCTGAATCTCCCCACAGTGTACCCACCAGTTTCTCAGCCCCACCTGGGCACCCTCAGGACAGAATAGGGGCATTTAAAGAGCAACGCAAATGCAGGCTCAGAGGAGAATGCTGTTCCCACCAAGGGCCCCTCTTGGGACCATGGTGGGGACAAGTGCTGTGGGGAGCAGCTCCACATGGCAATACCGACCAGAGGCCGGGCCTGCCCGCACTGACCCAGGCATCCAGGATCCCCGGAATCTCCTCCGAGGGGCACACGCTCCTTCTCCAGGGCCCAGAGTCAGAAGGACCAGCACCCATTCTCCACTCCAATAAGACAAGCGTCTGCCTGACGACACTTCCCCCTGCAGATTTCTCTCCAGTGTCACCCACACCCTAGAAGGCTGCGGGACAGTTCTGGCAAGACCTGGCCATGGTGAGAGGCACCCCCACACCTTCCCGTCCTGGTCTGCCCCCCGATCCACCGAGACCGCCAAGCAGGGCATGAATGTCCCTCTGTTTCTCATGCCCCACCCCCTTGTCCCAAGGGGACAAAAGGGAACCAACATTTGGAGGAACCCTCCCGTGTGCCAGGGACTGACCCATTGCTATGTGGCCTCTCACGGGATCCTTCAAAGAGCCCTGCGCGGTTCACACCGCAGCTCCACCTCACAGGCCTTCGGGAGTGTCGGCAAACCACAGCACAGCCGTCACGGCCACGCGGCGCGGTGGCGGTCTGGGGGTGGGACCTGGAGGCGCTGCAGGCGTTTGGATACTGATCACCACTTCTGGCCACACGGATCTGGGCCTCAGTAAGGCTCCCCGGATGGGGTTAAGAATGAATGAAACTGTCCTCCTGGAGTTGCTGTGATGACGAAATGGGACGTCATGGAGTTAAGGCGAATCAGCCCGTGGCAAATGCTCAAGAAATATTTCTTATCATCACTCGAGGTCAACAAGGAAGGCAGGGCTAGAACCCACACCTGAACGCCAGGGGCTGGGTTCCAGCACCCAGTTTCAGGCAGGCCCACCACTTTATTTTATTTATTTATTTATTTATTTATTTATTTATTTATTCTGTCTTTTTGCCTTTTCTAGGGCTGCACCCGCAGCATATGGAGGTTCCCAGGCTAAGGGTCGAATTGGAGCTGTAGCCGCCTGCCGACACCACAGCCACACCAACGCAGGATCCGAACCACGTCTGCAACCTACAACACAGCTCACGGCAACGCCGGATCCTTAACCCACTGAGCAAGGCCAGGGATCGAACCCGCAACCTCATGGTTCCTAGTCAGATTCCTTAACCACTGAGTCACGACGGGAACTCCCAGGCCCACAGCTTTAAAGAGAACACCCCATTCTCGTTGACAGGAGACAGGGGATCTTAGGGGACACATTCTCAGCTCCCGGGGTCACACGGAGCACAGAAAAGGTGCCTGGAACTGTGGGGCCCACAGATCGTCCCCTGAAAACAGAGGCAGCCCCGCCCATCACTCTGAGAGCACAGGAAGGCCATGGCTCACGTCCCCAAACACGTATTTGAAGAATCTTTCCTGGCCATTCTGGTGGGTTGGAAAGGAGGAAAGCTGACAAATTACATCAACCCCTCTCCACCACGGACCGGAATCCATGACCGCAAAGCCAGGACAAACGGGCTCCAGACACCAAAGGAGAGCAGGAGCAGAGCGCCAGGTGTGCCAGCTCCTGAGCCAGAGGAGAAGGGATCCCACGGGGGGGGGGGGGGGGGGGGGGGGGGGGGGGGGGGGGGGGGGGGGGGGGGGGGGGGGGGGGGCAGAAGCTGGGCTGGCTGGTCGGGAGCAGATGAAACACAAGAAGATGGAAATGGCTTATAGTTTTTGAAGTGTGCACGTAAGATGAAACGCTTGGAAAACTACTTGGCTCTGAAGCCAGTCCTGAATCAATCCGGGAGACAACGACCTAAATATGCCGACCCCCTGGAGGCTGCCCCAAAGCCAAGCCAGGCTCCTCCAACCGGCTGTGCCTGCCTGCGGTTCCCAGGAGCGCTGCATGATGGACAGTTCTGAGGAATACCCTATAATCTGCATTTATGCCATTTGTCTCTTTGATACATAAAATACAGATATTTGCATCATTTATTTTAACATGCGTGATTTTCTTCTAAAAGCCACAAAGAGAAAGAAAGTCTGATCCACGGCCCCCTCCCCACACCCCATCATTCCCCTTCTTTAGCAGCCTGAAGACTTAAGCCCGGCACCCCTGACAAGCCAAATTGATCTGGAAAGGCTCTTCGGAGGCCAACTGCACAAAAAGAAAGAAGAAAGGATTGTCCTTCCAGAGGAGACACCGAAGACAAAGGGAGGTGTGTGCAGGTCTCCTCCTCCACTGGTGGCCTCCCGGAGGTGACAGCAGGGCGGCCCACGGGACAGCAGGAAGCCCCAGGGAGCTGCTCATTCCACATTACCTGACTGCAGCAGAGCTCAGCTCCACGCCCTGAAACCACAGCCTTGAACAAAAAGCCATACAGACCAAAAATGAGGAAGAGAAGTTTCTGTGCCAGCAGGACGGCAAGGCCTGCAGGCCAAGGCGCGTCCCTGGGCTATCCAGGCCAGCTCCTCTGGTGGCAGCGGCTGGCTGGCTCTGAGCCACGCAGCCTCGGGGGCCCTGAGCAGCTGGGACCAAGTACCTTCAGGGGCCTGAATCACTGGTCTTTATATCCTCTTGAGGACTCCTGAACAGAAAGCTGGGTGAGGATCGGCCATGCGCCCCACTAATGCCCTAGAGGCACATCCTCCGTGCCCAGCCCGGTGGCCCCCCATTTGCAAAAGGGTAACGGCACCCATCATTCCCGCCAGGCCTCAGAGACAGCGCTTGTGCGCATGCACGCGACCCCCCCCCCCCCCCCGCTCCCAGGAGCAAAATGAGGCCAGGGAGACTGACCGGGAGGACCCCGCCTTCCAGACACCCGTGCCTGTGTTCTAGATCTTCTCTACAACTCACTTCACCAGCCCCTGGTCCAGGCAGTCACTTGTCCTTTGAGCAGCTCCTGTCCTCAGCCACTCACTCGCTCCCCCAATGCTCGGTGACCGAGCACCCACATTGTAGGCACTGAAGCTGCAGCGCCAACAAGACAAGCGGCAGCCTCGTCTCACGAAGTCTAGCTTCAACACAGACGCGGACGAGAGGAGCAAAAGGGACAAAAGCGGTCCACGGTCACCTCCGTGAGTCCACACGTGCCGACAGGTGCTTCCCCATCACAACGGGGAGCAGGGACAGGCTGGAATTTCCCCTTCGCTTTTCTTTTTTTTTTGTCTTTTTTTGCCTTTTCTAGCACTGCACTTGCGGCATATGGAGGTTCCCAGGCTAGGGATCTAACAGGAGCTGTAGCTGCCGGCCTTCGCCACAGCCACAGCCACGCGGGATCTGAGCCGCGTCTGTGACCTACACCACAGCTCACGGCAACGCCGGATCCTTAACCCACTGAGCAAGGCCAGGAATCGAACCTGCAACCTCATGGTTCTTAGTCGGATTCGTTAACCACTGAGCCACGACAGGAACTCCCCCCTCACTTCTCTTAACTCAAGACCTGCAGACCCCCACGGTGTGGGGCAGGTCCAGTCTGGAGAAGCCCCACCCAAAACGCAGGTGTGGGGCTGGTACAGGATGCTCCTCGCTAAGGAAAGCATCTCCCAGCCAACCTCCACCAGCGTCTCGTGCACTGCTGCCAAGAAAGGCTCCCGTACCCCGTCCCCACTCCCAGGTGTGTCCTGCCGGGGCAAAGACCCGCCCACTCTGTCAAAATGTTGACGCCCAACAACTAACAACAGCCCAAACCACAGACAGGATCATGTTCCCCTTAGACGCGTCTTCCAGTACCAGCCACCCACAGTGACTCCTGGGCCAGCCCCAAGCTCCCGACACCCACTCCATCGTAGAAACTTCCTGGGGCCACATTCGCCACACCTGGCCCTCTGCTCTCCAAAAGGACTACCATCTGACCCAGTAAGATATCTTTCTGACCATCCCCCAAACCTACACATATTCGCCTTCAACGGGGCTTCTAAGAACAGACATTCAAAACTTGTGATTCCCAAGGACTGATTGTGGCATGTCTAAAAGACTGATCTGGAAGAAAGACAACTAGGGTCTTGAACAAAAATAACACACCCTGCAGTTTACAAAAGACTTTTTGTTTGTTTGTCTTTCTAGGACCGTACCTGCAGCATATGTAAGTTCCCAGGCTAGGAGTCCAATCGGAGCTGTAGCTGCCGGCCTTCGCCACAGCCACAGCAACGTCACATCCGAGCCACACCTGCGCGACCTACACCACAGCTCGCAGCAATGCTGGATCCTTAACCCACTGAGCGAGGCCAGGGATCGAACCTGAGACCTCATGGATACTTCTCAGTTTCATTACCACCAAGCCACCACAGGAACTCCCAAAGATTTTTTTTTTAATCTTCTCTCAACATCATAGTAGATATAAGACTTCTCTTATTTTTTTTCACCACGCCCATAGTACATGGAAGTTCCTGGGGCCAAGGATAGGACCAGGGCCACAGCAGTGACGATTCTGAACCCTTAATCTCTAGGCCAACAGGAAACTCTCTACAGAAGATTTATACAGGCAATATCTCATTTAATCCTCACAACTCTACAGCACATGATACTATTTCCCAGTCACAAGTAAGGAAACTAAGACTCAGAATTTAAATAATTTGTTGATGTGGTAAAACCAGGTCTCAGGACCAAGAACTCTAACTTCAAGCTGCGCCCTTTTTCTGCTCCACCCTGTGCTCCATTGTAGGGTATGAAATTAAATCCTAACACATCTCATCCTTGGCAGTAAGGTGCATTTAAACTGTATCTGTGTTTTATGAGTTCCCGTTGTGGCTTAGCGGAAACGAATCTGACTAAGAACCATGAGGTTGCAGGTTCGATCCCTGGCATCGCTCAGTTAAGGATCCGGTGTTGCCGTGAGCTGTGGTGTAGGTTGCAGATGCGGCTCAGAGCCTGCGTTGCTGTGGCTGTGGTGTGCGGCTACAGCTCCTGTTAGACCCCTAGGCTGGGAACCTCCATATGCCGCGGGTACATCCCTAAAACAGCAAAAGACAAAAAAAAAAAATTATATCTGTGTTTTACATCGAAATGATGGACTGTTACACAGAGATGAAGAACCATGTTTTTACAACCATCTAATGACACGTGAAAATTATTACAAAGCACAATTAAGTGAAAAAGCTGACTACAAAAAAGCGTACACATAGACAGACCTTGGTGTGATTCCAGTTTCGGTTCTTTTCCCATTCTGATTTTAAATATACAGGTACACACAAAACGAAATCACACCAATACGTTACACCGCTGTTAACTCTAAGTAGTGGGATCACAAACTTTTTCACACTTTTCTATGTGTTTTATTTTTTATTTTTTTGGTCTTTTTTTGCCTTATCTAGGGCCGCACCCGCGGCATATGGAGGTTCCCAGGTTAGGGGTCTAACAGGAGCTGTAGCCGCCGGCCTTCGCCACAGCCACAGCAACGCGGGATCCGAGCCGCGTCGGCAACCTACACCACAGCTCACGGCAACGCCGGATCCTTAACCCACTGAGCAAGGCCAGGGATCAAACCCGCAACCTCATGGTTCTTAGTCGGATTCGTTAACTACTGAGCCATGACGAGAACTCCTTTTCTATGTGTTTTAAATCTTCCGCAAGGAACATGCATTCGTTCTTTATTTGGGGAAAAAACCTTAATAACCATTACCTCTGGAAGGGAGGAAGCCACCATTTTGGCTTGTCAACAGACCGATCCACGCTGTGAAGTAGTACCCCAGGACCCAAGTCACCGCCCAGCCAAGGACCCGACACCAGCTGCCTGTTGCCAAGGGGGTGGTCGCCACGGGAACAGCTGCCAGGGATTCTCTGTGCGCCTTAGCACTGCGGCTAGGCTAGCTGATGACACAGAGGCAAGGGCCTTCCCAGAGGACAGAACAAGCCGCTGAGACGCCCCAGCCACACACCTGGGAGTCAGGGCTGAAGACAGACTGAATCTCACAGACAGCACAATGATTTTTTTTTTTGGTCATTTTTGGTCTTTTTAGGGCCGCACCCTCAGCATATGGAAGTTTCCAAGCTAGGGGTCGAATCAGAGCTGCCGCAGCTGACAGCCTATGCCACAGCCACACCAGACCCAGGACGTATCTGCGACCAACGTCACAGCTCACGGCAAGGCCAGAACCTTAAGCCACTGAGCGAGGCCAGGGATTGAGCCCACAACCTCATGGATACTAATCAGGTTTGTTACCACTGAGCCATGATCCAACACAGGGTTTTTTGATTTTTTATTTTTTTTTTGTCTTTTTGCCTTTTCTAGGGCCCTACCCGCAGCATATGGAGGTTCCCAGGCTAGGGTCTAATCGGAGCTGTAGCTGCCAGCCTTCACCACACCCATGGCAACGTAGGATCCGAGCCGCATCTGTGACCTACACCACAGCTCACTGCAATGCCAGATCCTTAATCCACTGAGCAAGGCCAGGGATCGAACCCACAACCTCATGGTTCCTAGTCAGATTCATTAACACCTGAGCCACGACGGGAACTCCTTTTTCAAAGTTTTTTTTTTTTTTTAAGCATTGTGATTTTTAAACAAGGACCACACCAGCGTCATTACACAGTTGAACTGCAAGATAATGATCCCGAAGGGATTCCTGACATCAGTCCTAGACCCCAGCATTGCAAAAACACAAGCAAGCCCATGGGAGCTTTAGAAAAGAAAATGACGTTCAGAGTTCCCATTGTGGCTCAGTGGTTAACGAATCCAACTAAGAACCATGAGGTTGCGGGTTCGATCCCTGGCCTTGCTCAGTGGGTTAAGGATCCGGCGTTGCCGTGAGCTGTGGTGTAGGTCGCAGACGCGGCTCGGATCCCGCGTTGCTGTGGCTGTGGCGAAGGCCGGCAGCTACAGCTCCTGTTAGACCCCTAGCCTGGGAACCTCCATATGCCAGGGATGCAGCCCTAAAAAGCAAAAAATTAAAATTAAAAAAAAAAAGAAATTGTAGTTGTCAAGGTCTCCATATGCGGCGGGTGCGGCCCTAGACAAGGCAAAAAGACAAAAAAAGAAAAAAGAAAATGACGTTGGAGTTCACCTAATCAAGGACAGCGCCCTGGTCTAACGGCTGGCTTCTCTTCAACCTCCCTGAGCCTGCTATAATGCTGAACCTAGAAAGTAACAGTAAGAGCTAAAAGAAACGTAGTTGCTGGAGTTCCCGTCGTGGCTCAGCGGTTAACGAACCTGACTAGGATCCATGAGGGGATGGGTTCAACCCCTGGCCTCGCTCAATGGGTTAAGGATCCAGCGTTGCCGTGAGCTGCGGTGTAGGTCGCAAACGCGGCTCGGATCCTGCGTGACTATGGCTGTGGCGAAGGCCGGCAGCTACAGCTCCTGTTAGACTCCTAGCCTGGGAACCTCCACATGCCGCGGGTGCGGCCCTAGATAAAGGCAAAAAGACAAAAAATAAAAAAATAAAAGAAATTGTAGTTGTCAAGCTCTGGAGTTGAGGGGTGGAGGGACCCAGGTGCGATCCTGGGAGGAGCTGTGAAAAGAAACATGCAAAAAGGCACTGAGGCCTCCAGCCAACAGCCCTACGAGTGAACTTGCAAGCAGAGCCCCAGCCTCAGTCGAGCCTTCAAGATGTTTTCAGACCTGAATGCCTGTCTGACCTCAAACCACAGTCACCCAGCTAACCCCACTCTACATTCTTGACCCTCAGAGGCTCTGGGAGACAATAAACTTGTGTTGTTTCAAATCGCTAAATTCTGGGGCAATTCCTTACACAGTAATGGATAGCTAACTCCAACTGTTGGTTCCTGGCACGCAAGAGCTCATGAGACGGTTCCTATATTTCCTCAGTCCCCGGATGTCAAAACAACCAAAAGATGTGACATTGAGCCCTAAATGCTTTCTCGAGAAGAAAAGAGATGCCACTGTTTTAACAATAGACATTAGCCACTAGATGCCTCCAAAGTGGAAAGGCTGCCAATGGCTGATTTTCACGTCCCAAGTTGTTCCTGCCAGTTTTTTCCCCTTCACAGGAAACAGGCTCCTAGTCGCTTGGGCCAAAACCCGTGGCCTTTCTCTTGACTCTCCTCTTCCCGCACTCCCCAGCCTTCACCAAATCCCGCAGGCTCTGCCTCCAAGATGTTTCTGGAATCAAACCCCTTCTCACCACCTCCTCTCCATCATCCTGGTCCCGGGAGAACCAGAGCAGCCTCTTCACCGCCCCTCTGCAGTCGCCACGCCACCCCCAGCAGCTGAACTGGAAATCATCAAGATGTCAAGGAGTTCCCGTTGTGGCTCAGTGGTTAACGAATCCGACTAGGAACCACGAGGTTGCGGGTTCGATCCCTGGCCTTGCTCAGTGGGTTAAGGATCCGGCGTTGCCGTGATCTGTGGTGTAGGTCGCAGACGCGGCTCGGATCCCGCGTTGCTGTGGCTGTGGCGAAGGCTGGCGGCTACAGCTCCTGTTAGACCCCTAGCCTGGGAACCTCCATGTGCCGCGGGCGCGGCCCCACATAAGGCAAAAAAGACAAAAAAAAAAACTTAAAGATGTCAGTCATCTGCGATGTATGGTGCAGTGGAAGATTATTTTTCATCTTGAAAAAAAAAAAAACGCTTTTTGCTTATTTTTAAACAGTTCATCAGTGACTGAATTCTGAGCTGTGAGCCCTCTCTTGTCAATCCTGTGCCCCAAACCCCGTCAAGCCTCCCCCTTTCGTGCAGAATCAATGTTCACGTCCTTACCGGGGTTTTAGGTGACCTGCCTACACACCCCCGCCCCCGGCTCCTTCCGCCAGCCACCACCTGAGGCCACGTGCATCTTCCTGCCACTCCTCCCACAAGCAAGCTTCCGCCTCAGGTGGAAGCTTTGCCATTCACGGTGGCCGCCACCTGCAGCCCTGTCCCCAGAGACCACTAGCAAGGGCTTCCCTACAAACAGCATCTCCCAGTCAAGGCCTCGCCTGACCACCCAACTAAAACACCGCTCTCCTCCCCCTTCAGTGCCTATGCGCTCACTCTGCTTTATTTTTCCATAGCACAATCTCTAATTGGCCTATCACATCCCTCTCTGTTCACGTTTCATGGCCAGGATTTCGTTCAGTTCCCTGACGGCATCCCCAGTGCCTGAAACAGCTCCTGGGACAGGTGTTCATAACACGTGACAGGAGTGTTATCATAGGGCCAGACAGGAAAGACTCGCCTCTGCATCTCTTACACTCTCTGCTGCAACCAAGCCAGCCCTCTGTATCCACAGGTTCCACTTCCCGGATCCAATCAACACCAAGGCCTGACCCTAAGAGATTTGAGCATCCTCAGAGTCTGGTATCTGCAGAGGTCCTGGAACCATCCGCCCACCGAGAGACAACTCAACTCAGTGCTGCCGTTACAGCGTGAAATCAGCTGCAGGTGACACATAAGCAAATAAGAGTGGCTGGATTCCAATAAAACTTGGGCACTGGGCCGGATCTGACCCAGGGCTATCATTTGCCGACCTTGACCTATTTGATTAATTAATGTACTAAAAAATACATTTGCCTCTCAAATATGAGACATTTCTGAGTTCCCACTGTGGCGCAGCGGAAACAAATTCGGCTAGTATCCATGAGGTTGCAGATTCGATCCCTGGCCTCGATCACTGGGTCAAGGATCTGGCGTTGCTGTGAACTGTGGTGTAGGTCACAAACACGGCTTGGATCCCATGTTGCTGTGGCTGTGGTGTAGGCTGGTAGCTATAGCTCCGATTGAACCCCTGGCCTAGGAACCTCCATATGCTGCGAGTGTGGCCCTAAAAAGCAAAAAAAAAAAAAAATAATATATATATATATATATATATACACACACACATGTACATATACAATATATATGAGACTTTTCCATCTTCAAATGGAACAATACAGCAGAGGATGAACTGGATAAATGTCTCTGAGGGCTCAGTGCAAAATTCCACAATAAAATCTCTACGGTGAAAGGGTTGATACAAACCCAAATGGACAACAAGCTGGCCCATGGTTCTCTGGGGTCTTCCAGCAGAGATCAGATGCTTTCATGGGTTTAGGAGGTGGCTGATCTCCAGGCAGATGGCCGGCCAGCTCGCCTCTCTCACAGTCTCTCGAGAACTGCAGGACAGGTACAGGTCTAGGATTTTAGCCCATCCACCGTTGCCAGAATGACATCAGCCAATTCTTATCCACTATCCACTTCAGAAGAAAATCGACAGAGTCATGCTTGCTGACTTCTCAGGGACGGGGCGAAGGGAGGGCGGGGCAGGACACCAACAGAGCCAAAATATGTCCAGAGAAAAATATCCTGGCACTGACAGATTCCTGTGCAATGCAAAAGAACAGTCATGACAAGAAAAATATGCAACCCTGGCAGCCAGGCTACTAGACAAAGATTAAAGATTATGCTTCTTTGAAATTAACCACCAAGAAGAAAGGTAGATAATGACAGGGCAGTTAAAAAAAAAAAAAAAAAACTTACACGCTCAAGTTTTTCTGCTTTAATTGCTGATAATTTCACAGCTGAGTGTCTCCTACCAGCCTTAGCTTGTTTCTCTTCCCGAACCGTTTTGCTCCAGCTCAACCCATTGGAGGAAGCACTTTAATGAGAACTCGGGGAGTGCTGCTTTCAAAGACGCTCCCAGCTGCCCTGCCAGTCCTCAGGCGACCCGAAAGCCAGGCGAGTCCCCTTTGCTCGCTTACCTTCAGCGCCCTCCGTGGAAGCTGTGAGGCTCGCCGTTTTTTAATCACCACCTACCCAGATGGCAGGGGACCCTGATGGGCTGTCTCATTTCATCCAACTCTCGGATTTTATCAGCAGTTTGCCAGCGTCGCAGAGTAGGAGAGAGACAGGAATCAAAAGCCTTTCCATTCGAGGGTACTTTTGACTTTCTAAACCCACTCTCAACTCCGGTTATCTTATTTCAAAAACTCAGAAGAAACGCACAAGGAGGCAGAGCAAAAGCGCCACCTCTCCATCCATCCACGTGTTCAGAGTGGCCACCGTGTGTCTGCAGTGGGGGGTGGGGGTGGTCCTTGCGTCCCTGGAAGTGTAACAATGACACGGGACAGATCTCCATGGTAACCGGAGGGAGACTGAGGCACAGCGGAGCAAAGTGACCTTCTAAGCTGACAGGCTGGGATGAAGCCCTCACTGTGAAGCCAAACAGACTAATGTGGACCAGGCAAGCCACGTGGTAGCTTGGAATGAAGAAGCACTTTATCTTTTTATCTTCCGGAAAAGCACACCAGACCTAGAGGGCACATCTTTAATTTTTCCCCCTTCCTTATTAAAAAAAAAATAATAATAATTTAAGGTACAAACCACACTAGGAAAAAGTTGGCTTGGCAGACCAAGAACCAATCTGTAAAAAAAAATAAATCAGAGTTGGAGGAAGGAAAGAAAAGAGATTAAACGCCACTGTGAAATTTCCAAGGGAGTATAGAAAAATGCTAGGTAGTAGTAATTTGCTAGTAATAAATAAAACTACAAGTGCTTGACACAGTTTTTTTTTTTTTTCTTTTTAGGGCCGTACCCATGGCATATGGAAGTTCCCAGGCTAGGGGTCGAATCAGAGCTGTAGCTGCCAGCCTACACCACAGCCACAGCAACGCCAGATCCAAGCCGCATCTGTGACCCACACTGCAGCTCGTGGCAACACCAGATCCTTTAACCCACTGAGCGAGGCCAGGGATCGAACCCACATCCTCACAGATTCTAGTAGAGTTTGTTACCAAAAAGCCACAACGTGAATTCCTTCGTCACAGTTTTTGAGGTCTTAGTACTAACCCATCTAATCCTTACCGAAACCTTATGAGAAGGAGATATTGCCATCCCCATTTTTCAGATGAGGGAACTGAGGAACAGAGAGGTTGAATAATTTGCCTAGAGTCGCACAGCCAATAAAAGTAACAGAGCCAGGATTTGAGCCTCTGCAGTCTAGCTCCTGAATCTATCCATGTTCTTAGATATTTCATCAATCTTTTTTTCCTCTCTCTCTCAAAAGTTTTTGCATTTCTCTAAGAGCATGAAATCCTTATAATTTGCTATTTATTGTTCCGTGTTTATATTCTTAACCCATCTCTTTGTAAAAAGGCTCTGAGATGACTAACAGACATAAAACCAACAGTAACATTAAAATTAAGGAAAACCATGCCCATGGGAAGGGAATACTATTAATACACCAATAACAATGCTAAGGACTCTTCACATTAGCATTGTTCTAAGCTTCCTGGCAGCCCAGGCAAAAAGGGAAACATGATCAGTTACAGAATCTTCCTTATCAAAAGGAGAAAATCTTATCAGTTCTTCAGAGAGAACCAAACTTTTCTTATCACTAAATTTCCACGGAATTTTTGCACTTAGTAATAGGAAAAGAATACAATGAAATGGTGGACAGATGTCCTATCTGGTATTAATTTTAAGTCTTATTTTAAAATCAAGATTGCAACATTAAAAGCAACTCAGAATGCAGTTCTATAACGAACCTGGAGTAATTCCGAGTGTACAGTCTTCTAGTGGGACGACATTATCCTAGATGCTTTAAAGTTCCAAAAATGGAGAGGATTCCAAAAAACTTTTCTATGGGGAGGGGAGAGGGAGTGGGATGGACTGGGAAGCTTGGGGTTAGTAGACGCAAACTATTGCATTTAGAACGGATAAGCAATGAAATCCTACTGCATCTGGAATTCCCGCTGTGGCTCGGGTCGCTGTGGAGGCACGGGTTCAATCCCCGGCCAGCAAAGCAGGTTAAAGGGTCTGATGTTGCGGCAGCTTTGGATTCAATCCCTGGCCCAGGAACCCATATGCCACAGGTGTGGCCATAAAAATTAAAAAAGAAAGAAAAAGAAACAGAGAGAGAGAGAGAGAAAGGAAGGAAGAAAGAAAGGAAGGAAGGAAGGAAGAAATCCTTCTGTATAGGGAACTATATCCAATCTCTAGGGATACACTATGATGGGAGATAATTTAAGAAAGGGAATATGTGTATATATACGAGTGGGTCACTTTGCTGTACAGTGGAAATGGACACAACACTATAAATCAACTATAACCTAAAAATGTTCTAATTAAACATACAAAAAAAGTCTCTCTACAAACAGGCAGATCCTCAGAGTCGCTTACATGCCTTCCGTGCTCTAAGGAAGCCCCTGAGAAACCTAGCACATTCAAGTAGGAGAATACAAAGGAAGGTTACAGGCCAGGCAGGCATCCAACCCCCACGCATATGCAGTGGGCTCAGGACACACTGGGGCCTCGAGGGCTCACCGCCACTGCACTGATGCACCTCTCAGAGCTTTCAAGTGGCAGAAGGCAAGTCAGAGCCGTTGAAGGACCAGCCCCACCGTGACCCGTGGCAGGGTGACAGTACCCACCCCACGTATTCCCTCTCTTGACATCTCAACTCTCCTACTGAAGAAGCTACAGAAACCTCAGCTCCCACCCCCTCTGCCCACCCCGTTCCCGGTGCGGAGGCCCGGAAGAAGAAGTGTCTGCGTTTGGCGGAGGGTCCTCCAAGGAACCTCGTGGAAACATCCACGGGAAGACTGGACACCGGGTCCTGGGGTGGTGCTTCCAGTTTCATCAATTGTTTTAAACTTCCTGGGGACACCAAGGAACAAACGCCTCTTTGATTCCGAAAAGAAACATAGTCCAAGTCCTCATTTTACCAAGAACAGAAATCAAAGTCTTACTGAAGATCACATGCGCGAGGAACTTGAACTCCCGGGTCCCGCCCCTGCCGGGCCAGGGCTCCTCCTATCACCTGCTGATGCTCCCTGGAAACAGGCAGCATGAAACCCAAGTAGGTTCTAATTTTTTTTTTTTGTCTTTTTGCCTTTTACGTAGAACCGCACCCGTGGCATATGGAGGTTCCCAGGCTAGGGGTCTAACAGGAGCTGTAGCCACCGGCCTTCGCCACAGCCACAGCAACGCGGGATCCTTAACCCACCGAGCAAGGCCAGGGATCGAACCCGCAACCTCATGGTTCCTAGTCGGATTCGTTAACCACTGAACCAAGAAGGGAACTCCCCAAGTAGGTTCTAAACTCTCCACCTCCAATAATAGGCTGTTAGGAAAGAGATCGGGGACTCCTAGGGCCTGTGGATGGGACCAGTCTTCCTGGGCTCTGAACCACACGGGCATCTTTCACCTGTTTACAACTGTGGCGTCAGTGAGAGGCTCTGGGGAGTAAAATCCGAGGAGTAGCCGGGCAACGGAGAGACACAGCCATGCTCTATTTAGCAGTGACTGACCCCAGCCCCAGCAAACCACAGCCGGCTGGACAGAGAGCTCAAGTACACGGTTTTCCTCCGGACTGGCCGCCCTCGGTCCAGTTTGCTGACTGAAAGAAGCTGGAAATTCTACCGTCCGCCCTTCCGAGCCATTATTCAACAACAAACAGGAGCTATTTTTAGAACTTTTTCCATGAAGGCGCCATAGGCAAAGGCCACCAACCTCTGAGACATGGAGAGGTTAAACAAGGCTATCAGACCCCCAAAAAAAAAAAAACCTTTAAGAGGCAAGTTCCATCTCATATTCATCTGCTCCCCACAGCTGCTAATTTTATAAATGGCCCTTAAAATGAACAGGAGGACAGGCAGCTTTTCCCAGGAGCCTCTGTGTCCGTTCTGAAAATTACGTAACTCGGAAAACGAAGGTTCTGATTTGATTACGCTCTCAACAGCCTCCTGGCTGAGCTGAATTCGCAGTGCACACCGGCTCCTCGCAGGCAACTCAAACACGGGAGAAAGAAGGGGAAGCAGGACAAACCCTTCTTCACGAACTCATGTAAATGAGTCTTTGAGAAACCTCTTGACACCCTCAGTGACCCACCCACCCACCCACACCCACGTTTACTCCCCAGTAAAACCCCTGCTCTGGGTTTCTGGCCCACCCAGACTGGGAACGAAATTACATATTTCAGAGCTCGGGTTTACCATGGCGTGCTCCCTTAATGGAAGTTTATACATGCCTCCCACATAGGGGCATTGTTAGAAGGAATCAAATAATTCACTGTTGAGCACTCGGTTTAAAGGACAGAGCATGCTCTAGGGAATGCAAAATATTACCATTTGCCTTTTTAAAAAAAAAAAAAAAAGGTGTTTACTTGTCTTTTACAACGAAGCCAAAGGAAATATGGTTTTTCCCCAATGTAGCTGGAGGTGCTGAAAACTCTTCTAATAATCCCATTTCTACAAAACGGTGGGGCTGTTCTGCAGGTAGAGAAATTCAAAGAAGCCCCTAGAATGCGTTCTCCTCACCAAGTGGGGTAACGCATGCTCCCCAGGTCCCCCAGCTCCCTCACGATTGGGGGTACCACGCGCAGCACAAGTGCCAGGCACATGCTAGGATCTGTCTCCCATCCCCTCTGCCTAGGAGAGATCTCCTTTCTTAATCATTCGCAAATATTTAAATGAGTTTAGGTTCCCATCAGAGGGCTCCAGGACAACTGAGCAAGGAATCAGCAAGGTAACTACAATGCAGTTGCATAATTTGGCAAAGTGTGTCACAAGCCCTCACCTACACACACACACACACACACACACACGGCTTCCAAAAAGTACACAGACTTTGACCCAGCAATTCCACACAGAGGAATGTCTCCTCAGGCGATAATCAAACAAGAGGGTTGTTTTTTGTTTTGTTTTTTGTTTTTTTTAGAAAGCCTGCTCAAGGATGTTCACTATCACACTGTTTATACCGGCAAGGCTGAGCCAAAGCTGAGCCACCAGCTGTCCAACCACAGAGGATTAGTTAAAGAGGGTCCAGCCATGAGACAGACGGGCATCCTTTGCCACCAAAAGCGGTGACGCTGAGGTGGGCGCGAGGGGTACCAAGGGCACCTGAAGCAAGTTAGAAAACTATGTGTATCGTGTGAGCTAAGTGCTCTTTCAGACAAACACATGCTTATTAGTAGGTGAAAGAGGGCCCATCTGAAAAGGCGACAGACACTCTGTGTGACTCCAACTCTGTGACCTTCTGGAAAAGGCAAAACTGTGGAGACAGTAAGAAGATCGGCAGTGGCGAGGGGTGGGGAGCGGGAGGGAGAGGTGACTGGGTGGAGCACACAGGATTTTTAGGGCAGTGAAAAGACTCTACGTGATACCAAACGATGGATACAAGTCCTTGCACGTTTGTCCAAACCCACAGAATGTACAGCAGCAAGAGCGAACTTTAAGGTAAACTGTGGACTTTGGGGAATGCTGATGTGTTGAGGTCATTTCATCAGATGTTGCCAATGCAACACTCTGGTGGGAGATGTGGATAATGGGGCAGGGGGGGAAGCAGTTCATGGGGAGGGCGTATAATGGAAATTATCCATTTTGTAATGGAAATTACCTGTATCTTCCTCTTAATTGTATTGTAAACCTAAAACTGCTCTAAAGCAATAAAGTTTAGGAGTTCCCTGGTGGCTCAGAAGTTAGATCTGGGGAGTTTCCTTTGTGGCTCAGTGGTTAACGAACCTGACTGGGATCCATGAGGACACAGGTTCGATTCCTGGCCTCGCTCAGTGGGTTAAGGATCCGGCATCGCTGTGAGCTGTGGTATAGGTCACAGACGAGGCTTGGATCCCGAGCTGTTGAGCTGCAGTATAGGCCGGCAGCTGTAGCTCTGACTCAACTCCTAGCCTAGGAACTTCCAGATGCAGAGGGTGCAGCCATCAAAAGCTAAAAAAAAAAAAAGAAGAAGAAGAAGAAAAATAAAGGGAAAGTTAGATCTAGCGTTGTGGCTCAGGTCACTCCTGTAGCATGGGTTCGATCCTGAGCCCAGGAACTTCCGCATGCCACAGGGGCAGCCAAAAAATAAGTTAAACAGATGATGTTTCAATATTCCTGTTCATCAAAAAGAGAAAAACATGGAGCTCCTGCTGTGGCGCAACAGGAATGGCAGCGTCTTGGGAGTGCTGGGAGGCAGGTTCGATCCCCGGCCCGGCACAGTGGGTGAAAGGATCTGGTGTTGCCACAGCTGTGGCTTAGATCGTAATTGCGGCTTGGATCTGATCCCTGGCCCAGGAACTCCATATGCCGCAGAGTAGCCAAAAAAGAAAAAAAAAGAAAAACATACGCAAAATTATGTCTATATTTACACTGGAAAGCCTAAAAGGAGAGGAATATAAAGAACAGCTAGAGAGATGAGTGAGCTAGATAGATATTTAGACAGACAGATAGATAGATAGATAGATAGAGATAGGAATAGAGAGATAAAAAAGGAACTGATACTAGTATTCTGGGAGATTTTATCATCAAAGAAGCAATTATGCTACTTCTGAGCCCAGTGTATTTTATTTTTAAAACATTAACTTTGCGGGGGAACACAGGCAGTTAAAAATTAATTAAATTAATAAACAAAATGAGTAAAGAAAACAAATCTGTGTGCACGCCCAAAAGAGCGCACAAGCGCACGCGCACACGCACACACACACACAGCAGGGCCTCTGAGTACCAAACTCTGACGGGGTGGAGAGGAAACGTTTGTCCTCGCCCAGGTAGAGAAAGAAAGAATGATCAAATCACACTGATGTACAGGACAGGCCGTGGCCTCTGAGGTACACAAGAGTCAAGGGCAAATGCTTTGTCCTGAACACTGAGCCTGAGCTCTACTCACAAACTAGGGTCTCCCCAGCACAAACCCACCAGCCAGTGACCTCGGGGGGGCCGTGACGGTAAAAGCAGCCACCACTCTGCTGGGATAGGCAGTCGATCCTCACTTTTGCCTGCGCAAAGCTCCCAAAGTGGATGGGGCACCCCCTCCAGGCCGCACTCGCGGTGATGCGCAGAGACGGTGTGCGTGGCGCGGAACACTTCTTTCTTGTTCTAAGACTTTGTCTGATACCAATTCACCAGTCCTGGGGTCAGCCAGCAAGCTAACCAACCAGAGAGGTTCCAAGCTCCGGGCTGAAATCCATACAGTGACTCAGCCCTCTGGCCCAGGTACCTCCTGGGAGCAAGAGAAAAGGCACCCACTGAAGGGTATCGGATTTGGGTCCCTGCAAGGTGCCTCTGGCTCTGTAACCTCAGGCAAAGCACTTGACTTCCCTGGGCCTCAAGCCTGTCATCCGTCTACGTGCTGGACAAGATGAGAGCGAAGACACGTTACTTTGGAGGGTCTGTTTCTAGTAGGTGCCGAATTCCACCTGGCACTCCGTAAAACACTCAAAGGACCGTTGAGGCTTTTTTCTCTTTAAACGCCTACATCCAATCATTTTATTACCCTATCAAAAATGCTCTGGGGATGAGCGGTACTATTCCAACTCCAGGACAGTAAGAAAGCAGGAACACTGCAGTGGGGAAGGCAAAGTCCTTAAAACTGCTTCCACCTCCTCCTCCTCCAACTTCGCCTGAATTGCTAAGCGCTGCGCCCTCACACCTCCACAGAGCAGACGAGCCCAGTGGTTAAAAATCAGGCCACTTGAATTCAAATCCCACCGCTTCACGTCCTGGCCACGTGATCTGGGCGAGGTACCTAACCAGCAGAAGCTTCAATTTCTGCATCTATAAAACAGGGATAAAATAAGAACCCTTGCAGAGGGCTGTTGTGAAGATGAAACGAGTGGAAATAAGTAAAGCATTTAGAACGGAGCCTGGCGGGGCTTAATAAATGTTAATACATGCTAGCTATTATTACCCATTCATCCAACAAACTCTTACTGGGTATTTATCCTAACAGTGCCAGTTACTCTTGAAGACTCTAAGGAAACACAAAAATATCGAATAGGACACAGTACAAGACCCTTACAGTCTAGTGGGAAAAGGCCAGCTTGAACCAATAAATTCAAGCCCATGATGCCTTCTCCAAAGCCATCGGGCCAGAGGGGTTTGGTGGTAGATGTTTTGGGTTTCAGACAGGTAATGGAGTACATACATCTTTATTATAAAACATTCAACTCCCCGTCTTCCCACTCCGCCTCCCTGAGGCCTGGAGCAGCATCTGTGATCAGCCACTAGTACGGCCACGCTAAGAAGGATCATGAGATACCACCAAGAGTCTCAGGACCGTTCAGGTAGGATTTTTGCAACCAAGTGAGTTGCAAAACCCAACTTCTGGCTTTCAGAACTTTTTGAGTATCAGAACCGCAGATAAGGGTCTGCCACAAGAACGCAAAGTTTTGGGGCGAACAAGGCAGGTGAACATTTCCGAACGAGGCACCAGCGGATGCAAAGATGAGGGGGCTATAACCAGCAAGAACACGAAGAAAGAGGTTGTAAAGGTGCCACCTGAGATGTGTGTGCAGAAGTGGTAAGAGAAGCCGAGGGATGAGGGCGGCGTCAGGTCCTGAAGACCCATGGGCCCCCCTTGAAGACCTCACACGTGCTGTGGGCCACAGAGAGCCCCGGAAGACGTAGAACTGGGCAGGTTATGATCAGATTTATGATCCTGATATTTTATGTTTTTAATCTGATTTTTTTTAATTAAGGTATGGCTGATTTGCTACGCGTCAGCCATTGTGCTGGTTTCTGCTGTACAGCAAAGTGACCCGGCCATACATATAGACACATGCCCTTACATTATCTCCCATCACGGCCTCCAGACTTGCATCTTCGTAAAATGCTCCTGGGTGGCCACCTGGTAAAGGGACAGGAAGAGAAAGAGGAGATGCCCAGGTGGGAGACGGTCCAACGTCAGGGAAGAAATGATGCCAGCAAGGGCAGTGGAGAGGGTGAAAGAGGGGGACGCTGCCGCAGCCGGGCCCAAGACCACTGCTAGGTTTTCTCAGAAGTGCTTTCTGAGCCGGTGGGGGCAGGACAAACTCAGGCCGTATGCACCTGACCTCTGTACTTCACCCACGAGCTGTGACCGGGAGGCCAGAGGGGAGGCCAGCTGCCTCACCTCAGCTGCCAAATAATTACCTGGTAAATGAAGCCACCACCAAAAAGGAAATCATATACAAGGATGTGGAGGGGAAGAGAGCTCCCTGTAGAGAAGGAACAAATAAGGGCCGTGAATAAATGATGGGTTCGTGTAGGAATTCAAAGAGGACCACTTCAGGAGTTCCCGTCTGGCTCAGTGGTTAACGAATCCAACTAGGAACCATGAGGTTGCGGGTTCGATCCCTGGCCTCGCTCAGTGGGTTAAGGATCCGGCATTGCCATGAGTTGTGGTGTAGGCTGCAGGCGCGGCTCGGATCCCGCGTTGCTGTGGCTGTGGCGAAGGCCGGGGGCTACAGCTCCTGTTAGACCCCTAGCCTGGGAACCTCCGTATGCCGCAGAGGTGCGGCTCTAGATAAAGGCAAAAAAATATATATTAAAAAAAAAAAAAAAAAACCAAGAGGACCACTTCACATGAGCGAGAGTTTATGCTACAGCCACCCCCCAGGGTCCACGCAGAAGGCCTCACCGCCCAACAGTGGGAAAAGGTTCGCCCGCCCGGTCCGTCCTGCTCTGGCCGCTCTGGCCACGTGGAGCCCCTCCCTTTGTGGAGGCTGCAAAGTGCTGGCTTGAACGACGGCCCCTCCATGCAGTTGGAGCCGCACAGCCACTGCCGCTGCAGGCGCCGCAGCCCCTCTCTGAGCCCGAGCCCGGGCAGTGCCATCGAGGAAGGAGCACCCACCAGACGGAGGGGACACGCCCCCAGGGGCTGCTGGGGTGGTACCAGAGGCCCCCACTAGAGCTGGGAACGTGAACTCTGGGAGTGCCCACCAGGTGTCCAGCTGGCCTCGGTATTTCCCTGGCCTTGGTATTTCCTTGGGAACAGGGAAAACCCCAGCTGCTTCTCAAACGTGTTTCTCCAGAAGTCCACGGAAAAAGCCATGCTCTCCGTCGAAACCCCTGATAAGCGCCTGTCTCACATGTCTTCCTTTCCACTTCCCTGCAGGATTTGGGACCTGGGTCTTGGGAGAGTCCATCTACACAGAACAAAAGAGGAAACAGACCTCCACTAACACTGGGGGGTGACGCCCAAGGTGGGGACACTGGGGGTCGGCTGCTTCTTGTATTTTATGACTTCTTTTTTTTGTCTCTTTGCTTTATCTAGGGCCGCACCTGCGGCATATGGAGGTTCCCAGGCTAGGGGTCTAACAGGAGCTGTAGCTGCCGGCCTTCGCCACAGCCACAGCCACGTGGGATCTGAGCCACGTGGGATCTGAGCCGCGTCTGCGACCTACACCACAGCTCACGGCAACGCTGGATCCTTAACCCACTGAGCGAAGCCAGGGATCGAACCCGCAACCCCATGGTTCCTAGTTGGATTCGTTAACCACTGAGCCACGACAGGAACTCCCTATTTTATGACTTCTGATGAATAGACACTGACAAACATTCACCAAATTAAACAGATTAAGAAAATGAACCCCACGGTAGCCAGCACCCTGACCAATCACCCCCAACACAGGGTCCATCTCACTTCGTCTATCTCCCCTGCTCCCCTCCGGATTATTCTAAATCGGCTGCTTCATTCCCACTAAGCACCCAACTCCCAAGCAAGCTTTTGCTCACTGCGGTGAGCCCCTAACGTTTTCACCTGGAAACCCTCTGGGGTCCATCTAACCCAGAGATTTCGCCCAAACTGGGTTTTCCAGCCTGAGAACAGAGGGTGGGGACGAAGGAGACAGGCGCGCATGAGCGACCGGACGCCCTGAGAAGCTGCCTGATGTCAACAAGCCGTGTGCAGGAGGAGGAGGTGAACCAACACTTCTCAGTGCTGCCCCTCACCTCCTGGCTGCCCCTTACCTCCGCCACCCAGCACAAACCCGCGAACAGGGCGGGGTTGGCCGCTTCCGTTTGACGATCGGTTGGTTTATGTCCCCTTGGCGAGTTTTCACTTCTAGGCTGTTATTTCACCCCTGAAATGTACAGCTTTCAGTGCCTGAATTCTTCCGCCCTGTTTCGAGTCAATCCACTCCCTTCTCTTCCTGGTCTGTGAATGGCCAGAAATAGTTTCCATTGTCCCTGACTTAAATTTCCACTTTGATGATGGGAACAAATATTTTTCTTGCACTTTCCTGAAGCAAGAATAAATTTTTCCACCCTTAGTCGGGCTCTGCAGGCCAATCCCCGAGCAGAAAGTGCAAAGGACACCCCAGCAGACAGAGCCAGTCGGTGCGTTTGCATCCTGCCCCAGGGAGGGGGGTGGGCAGTAGTTGCTGGCAAGGGGCTCCGTGCCTCTCACCCTGGAGCCAGTCCCGAATACCCTCCCACAAGCACTCCCTGGGCTCTGTTCCTGGTTCTGGAGGTACAGCCGGGAGCCAGCCCGAGCCTGTCCTACCCTCATGGAGCTTAAAATTTCAAACTGGGGCAAAACATCCCAGGCCAGCACAAAAGCCACATCACAACAGTCAACAGCAGGGCCCCGGCCTTGCCTCCTGTGACCACGTCTCCCTCTCCAGCTCGCCGCCCCTCCCCAGGGCTCCTTCAGCACAAACCCGTTGGCTCCCAGGGGCGCAGACGTGAGCTCGAAGACAAGGCAGCCGCCTCCGCTGCAGGGAACCCCACATGCCTCATCCAGGAGAAAGGGCAGAGTGAATACCAGTGTAACAGAGCTCTCTGTCTCCAAAATGAGCGCTTTGGTGTGCTTGAGAGCTGGGAGATCACACGGGAGTGGGGTGGGTGGGGGGACCTCCTTGAATCGCTTTTTCTCCTTCTCTAATTCTGATCTAATGTTCTGAGTCACCTTGCCGAGCGAGGCGAATGGCAGCTCTCAAAGTGTTGATAATTACCGCTGCTGTCTGCTTGGCGGTGCGCAGTAATAACTGAGAGATCAGGCCTGGGAGCCACGGGCGCGAGCTCAACAAGAACACGGCTCAGAAGCTGCGGGAAGAGGCGCCTGGTCCCCCCGCCCCCTGTCCCAGCCTGTCTGGCCGAGCCACGTTCAGAGACCTCAGGGGTCCACATGAAGCAGCTAGAACCACCACTCCCCAACTCCAAATCTAAGGTTCCCCATTACAGATGAGAGTAGGGGAGCCGCGGAAGGTCCTTACCTCCTCCTCCCCTGGACCCAGGAGGGCTGGGTGAGGAGCGGGAGAGAGGCCACTGTGACGGCGGAAGGACAGCACAGCAGAGAGCCGGCGAGGGAGAGGCGCAGACAGCCCGCTCCCATCTCTGGGAAGTGAATGACCACCGGGGCCCAGACGGCTACCCCCGTGTTCCTTCCTTCTCCCTCCCTGGGCCACCCTCCTCGGGCCCCCCACCCCCACCCCCACCCAGCTTGGGCACAGACACAGCACGAGTCTGCTTAGCATTCTTTCCACCTGTACCTTAAGATGGGGGTTAGAGGCACCACGCCGCCCTGTTTCAACAAGAAGAAAGCTCAGGCCTCAGAATTCTGGAACGACTGTTCATTCCCTCTGGGCATCACTTAGTTCTTTGACGGGACTTTCAGGGTAGCAACCTCTGACCCTCCCGCAAGAGTCTTAAAATATCCCCTCCCAGCACTTTGCAAACGGGCTCGGAACATCTGAAGGCGCCTCCCCCGCTCTCGGGTCTTCTCCCTTGAGGACCCTCCAAACAGCCTGGCATCCCCATCAATCCCCTCTGCTACCTTTCCACAAATTGGCTTGCACCTGAAAGAGGCAGGATGTCACCTCTGCCCCAATTCAAGGGCCCCCACCCACGCCTGAATAAAAATAACTCTGTCCCTCCCTGAGAGAGGCAAAGAGCTGCCAGCACAGAGCCGAGGCCGAACAGATCGCTCTCTAGCCAGAGATGGCTTTCCAGCGCTCTCGAGAGAGCCCCTCCAAGCAAGTATCGAGCAAGAAGGCAAGGCTGCAAGTGTTCACAATTGCCCTCGAGTCTCCGAGAGTAATTGTGTTTCTTTCGATCGGCGCACAGCTCAGCAGCAAGTGTCCAGAAAACTCTCAGGCGGCAGTTTTCTGGTGGCCACTGGAAGGAAGAAAGCGGCCTCGCTCCAGAGACACTGAGAGTGGGCGACGCAGAGCGAAGGGACGAGGACTCCCACCGTCGGCCCGTCTGAGGCGGGTGCTGGGGACCAAAGACCAGGTCCGAGAGCCTCTCTCCCTTGGAAGAGCCCCACCTCTTTGGAGCTGGAAACTCTGCCACTGACCGACCAGCAGCTTGGCTGGAGAGGAGCCTGAGGTTTCTCATCAGAAATGGGCAGATTTGATTTTGTTTAGGATTGAATTTAGCAGACATGTCCGAAGCAATTGCCACACCACCGGTCATAACGCAAGCTCTTGAGAAACAGGGCTCTACTGTATCGGACTGACCCGGAGCCCCACGGATTTTAAGGGTCACCGTTTTGGGGGGGGGGTTCTTTTTAGGGCCACACCTGCAGCATATGGAAGTTCCCAGGCTAGCGGTCCAATTGGAGCGGTAGCTGCCGGCCTACACCACAGCTCACGGCAAGATCAGATCCTTAACCCACTGAGCGAGGCCAGGGATCGAACCTGCGTCCTCATGGATGCCAGTCAGGTTCGTTACCGCCGAGCCACAGCAGGAACTCCCAAGGTCACCACTCCTACGCACTGCCAGCCATTGGGAAGACGCAGTCTGAGTTTTGATGCTGCAAATGTGAACAGAAATGCATCCTGAACTGAGGAACTATGGTACTTTCCCAGCGAATCAGGATGGCCAAGCTCCTGTGCTGCCTGCGCCTCCAAAGTGTGATCTCGAGACGGTCATTTTCCTTCTCTGAGTCTCCATCTCCTTGGTTTCCTCACTAGATAACCAGCGGCCCCTGAAAAGCTCCCACAAGGCCCCCAGTCGCCAGTGACAGGGCAGTGACAGGTGGTATTTCAGACCACTTTCCTCACAACCATCTAAGGAACTGCCTCGGCCACCCAGTCAGAAGTCTCCTGCTCACATTATCACCAGCTGCTCCTTCTCACCAGCTTAGAAGGCGCCAAGACCAAGGCCAAGGGCACAAGCATCGTCCTTACAGGGCCCGCGTGCCCCCAAGGCGGAGGGGCCAAGGCTACGGGGAGCTGCGGCCTGAGTCTCGCCTTCTTCAAGGCTGGCCCTGGAGCCACACGCACCACATGAGGCTGAGTGGGGAGAGAGGTTTCCGCAGCCAGCCTCTCTGCTTCTCTCCTTCACCAGCTCCATAACCTACATTAGGAAATTTACATTTAACAAATCAGCCACAGAATCCTATAGGAGCACAGATGTTCCCGCTGTGCGGCATCTTCTTTGCACTTAAAAGGCAAAACAACACGAGAAAACAGAGAAGGGGAAACGTGCAACTCAGATACTCCCTTTTCTCTAAGACTCGGATCCAGCGATGTGCTCCAGGCTCTTTGATGTCTTTTCTCCCCAGGCCCTGTAACCCCAGACTCCCACAGGCACCTTTTCCAACTCAGGTTCGGACAGGGGGGTCCCCGCAGCCGGCTCCACTCGAGCTTCTCATGAACAGCACCCTAACCCCAGCCGGCCCTCAGAACATGGGAAGAAAATAAAACTTGGAGCAGCTCCCCAAGGCCGGGGGCCCAGGGCTGACCTTTGACCATCCTCAGAAGGCTGCCTCAGGACCAAGACTCGGATAAAACCCACCTCAAGTCTAGAACGGGAGAAGCATTCCAGAAGAAGCACGTCCAAAGCAGAGGCCATCCATCGGCCCTGACAACTCTCACTGGACCTCCCCCCTCACTCCCAGACCCCTTGCCCGCCCTCCACATCCTGCTTTAAAACCCACCCAGAACCTTCCAGATGTGGGTCTTCACCCAACACCCTGGGTGGTGTTTACTAACTGTGTGGCCTCGGGAAACCAGCCCCCATCCCAGCATCCTGACTTCTCTATCTGCCACTGTCCTGAGCACTCCACACGTCAAAAACCATAAAATGGGATACAGTGTTCACGGGCTGTTATTACTAAACTGTGCTAATAATGCTAATTGAGATTGTCGAGATTCTTCGGGCAGTAAGGCCTCTTCGTGCCTATACTCCGCCTCCCTGATGGGACTGTAATTTCCCCCCAGGACAGAGGTTATGTCTCTTTTTCCAAAATGCCGAAAATAGGACTCTCCACACATCAAAATCTCAGCTGGTGGTGCAGACGGAAGAGATGGCGAGAGACAGCAAGCACACCGCTGCCTCCATCCCTGAGCCTTGACAGGCATGGCTAATCGAGTGCATACTCCACCCACTGATCCACGGCACTCTGGCAGGGAAGCCACTAGCAAGCCATCCATCAGAGATGGCAGAGGGGAAGCAGAGGGACTCTAAACCCCTAATCTGGGCGGTACACAGGTCCTAACTAACCTACCCACAGGCACTCTGAAAACAGAGCCCACCCACACAGATGGCTCCAGGGTGTCCCTCTGAACAGCCTGATTCTATCTACCTAGCTCCCTTTTCTTTTCTGCTGCCTCCAAGCCTTTCGACAAGAGCAGCAGGATATAAATTATCAAATTATGATTCCCGGTGTCATATCACTAACCAGCAGTCTACAATCTCTGACATGGGAGCAAGGGAACAAAGGACAGAATTTGTGATGACTCCATAAAACTGGACCCCAGGCTGTCACTTGGCTTCCTAGAGTCGCCTCTCAAATATCCACACAGTCAGGTTACCAGCCTCTCTTCCCTCCCTTTAGGTCCAACCCCAAGGGGGCCCAGGGGTAGGAAAAGGACGCATGGAGAAGGAAGACCAGCCTATGATTCTCCAAATTCAAATGCGGGAAGGACCTGAGGCCTCGGTTCCCTGGGCTTGTAAAATGAGGGTCTGGCTGAGATAGCTCCTCGGGGCCCTCTCAGTTCCAAGAGCTCAGGGCCTGTCCGTGTACTGCTTTGCATTATCCGCTAATTTAGACTCTCCAGGCAGATCCCTTCTCGTTAATCCGTAACACCGAGCTGACAATACAGCGGGCTGGATTTCGAGAAGCATGTACCAGGGCCACTGTGCGGTCACACGATGCAGTCCTTTCTCGGCAAGAACACCGCCATCCGCTCGGTGGGCCCTCCGATGTTCCAGAATAATGAGGATGATGACAAATGGGTGATTTCAAAGTCCTCTCCTGTTTACCGTCTAAAGGCCTCGCAATACCCCCGTGAGCCTATATTCACATATCCCTGCTACACCCTCTGCCACAGCAAAGACCTAATTTAGACACAGGCAAATTAGCTCTGTGGGGTGAAATGCATTAACCAAGTCTCCCAAACAGCACAAATCTAATTAACTGAAAATCAAAATTGCAAAGCTGCCGAAAAAGATTTCCACGGAAGAAGTCTCCGAAGGATTGAAGGAAAGTTGTGGGCCACGTGACCCGCCTAATCCAAGTCTCGCCGCTAAACTGGGATAAACGCTGTTGGGGTGTTTGGGTTTGTTTGCTTTTTCACTGATGTTTGTTTTCTCCAGATCACCTTTATCACCAGTGGGCTTTGGAGAGCTTATCTGGTGCAGGCAACAGCCCTGAAAAGCATCTTTTCCCGAGGAGTGGGCCCAGCCTTCAAGAACTTCCAGCGCAGTAAGAAATAAGAACAGCAGCTTCCAGAAAACCTGGCTGGGAATTCCTCTCCTGATCCGGCACCCGTGCCTAACCTCCCCCACTGGAGGCTCACCCCCACCAGCCCCCATCACTCAGACACACTGGCGGCAGTGGAGTCCGAGGCCCCCATTCAGGGGCCTTGAGCAGACTGGGCCACATTTAAGTCAGGGACCTAGTGAAAGGCAGGTGCACTGGCCTTCGTCCTTGCCTCTTCTGACCTGCCCCGCGCAAATGACAGGACAGTCACCGGGTAGCCAAAGCTCCTTTTGATTTCAAGGCCTATGATCTCCTATTCTGGGGAAAGAAAACCGAGCCCTTTCTGTGCCTCCCACCCCACGCCACGCCCTGCTTTTAAACTCTCCATGGCTCCCCACTGCCCAAAACAGTGATTCTCAATCCTGGCTGCAAACAGAATCACTCGGGGAGTTTTAAAACAACAAGAAAGCCCGGGCCGCACCCCAAACCAAGTAAATAAGAATTTTGAAGGGAAGAGCTCCAGGCAACCAAGGCTGACAACCACAACCACGGTTCTAGACCAGTGTTTCTCAAACCTGGCTGTGCCCATGAATCACCTGGGGGTCCTGTTAAAAGGCAGAGGCTGACTGAGCAGGTCCGGGACGGGGTCCGAGATCCTGCCTCATACAGGAGCTCCCGGCTGATGCTGCTGGTTCAGAGACGACTCTTGGAGCCGCAAGGTTCTAGACTCGAGTCCAGACTCTCGATTCACATTATGATCTGACCCCTCTACTTTCCCTTTTCCATCTCCTGCCACTGCCCAACCCTGACACCCCCAAACGCATACAGCCCCCCAAACACGCAGGACTACTTCCTCTCCTTAGAGGCTATGCACTTGCCACTCCTTTTGGAAAGCACCTCCCTGGAAAACACCTACCCCTCTGTTATGGGCTGAACCAGGTCCCCTCAAGATTCATAGGCTGAAGACCTAATCCCCCTGGCACCCCAAAATATAACCAGTGGGAGGAACAGTCTTTAAAGAAGTAATTAAGTTAACAATGAGGTTATCAGGGTGACTGGTGTCCTTGTAAGAAGAAGACACTTGTACAGCAACACACATAACACGTGTACCGGCACGGAGGGAGGACAACACGAAGACACGGAGAAAGAGGGCCATCTCCAAGCCAAGGGAAGGGACCGAGAACAGATGCTGCCCTCGAGGCCCTCGGAAGGACAGCCCCACTCACACCTTGACCTTGGACTTCTGTAAGATGGTAAATACCTGCTTGCTGAAACCACCCAGTCGGGGGTACTCGGTTACAGCAGCCCCGGGAAACCAATCCAGCATCTTTCCAGACCCGATCCAAGCCACCTCCTGACCGGCCCAGCACTTTGGTCATCTCTGGATCTGCCTCAAGGGTGCCCTGTCCTGCAGGGATGGGTGAGCAGAAACCTCGCACAGTGCGTGGCACGTGGTGGGTGGCAACAGGTATCAACCAGACTGAACTGGAGGAGAGCGGTCCCCACCTCGAGGACAGGCACCCCCCAGCAAGGTCCCCTGCACTGCCCCCACAAACCCTCCTGTGCCAGGGCGCTCTGCAGCCTCCCCGACTCTTATTATTTCCCTCCAGGCGGCCAAGAATGAGCACTGTTTTGAGCTGGGTTTTGTTTTTAGCGTGTGTGTGTGTGTGTGTGTGTGTGTGTGTGTGTGTGTGAAGCCACCATATTGAAATGCAAACTGCCAGGTGTTACAAGTGCCGCCCCCAGCCATAAGGGGCAGCTGGTTTCTAGAGACCAGCATTTATCACATTTGCAGTAAATACACAAAAGGTCCTCGATTCAAAACCAGGAGGAGAAAGTAATTCTTTTGTCAAAAGGCAGTGGTGGTAACTAAACACTGGCCCGGGAGGGGAGGCAGATTTGGAAGGTGGCCCCACCCTCCCCCAGCCGGGCACGGATGTGTTTTATGCTGGGAGAGGAGACCAAAGAAAGTCAGTTGGACACACTCTGAATGTGCGCTATGTGACCCGGTGCCTCCGCACACCCATCGTGGCTAAACTTCGTCCAAACGGTTGGCCAAGAAATGCCCCCATCTGCAAAGGGCAATCTTACCCCCTTCTTTGGGATTAAGACGGTTCTAGAGGAGAGTGCAAAACAGGGCCATGAATTTGGATAGATATAAGATACTGAAATCCTTCATGTTCAAGGAGCAGAGGGTCAAGTTAAAAATCACGGTGCTCTCCAACCCTGTAAAGAACAGCCCGGACGATGCCGTAGAATTTTTTTTTTCCCCTTTTTACATGGAACCCGAAACATAAAGGGTCACTTTCTATATTGGGAGTTGATTTCTACTGCAGGGCTTGCTCTTTGGAAAGTTATGGGACTGCCAGCCTTGAAACTCCAGCACACGTTCGATGCCCCCATCAGGAGCGCCCCTTGGGGGAGTCTTTCCAACCCGGGCCCCCTGGGAACCAGCGGCCTTGAATCCAGAGGCCAGTGCCCCTGCCTGAGCCCCTCAAGTGCCCTCATACCAGGTTTCCTCCACTTGGTGGCCTGAGAAAGAAAAACCAGTGTATAGCAGGGGGGGAGGTACTACTTCATGACCCAACACAGGCTTCAGGTTTAAGACACTTTCCTCCTCGCAAAGCTGCCTCCAGGACCTTCTGACGGCAAAGGCAGGGGGCCCCCGGGCAGCTGCCTTCCTAACAGCAGAGGGGGCGGCTGCTTCCACGGCACCGGGTTCCCCTGTGACTTCAGCGGTCGCCCCTGCAGATGTGAGCCTGGTGGCCTGTCTCCCAAGAAAGCAAAGAGCAAAGATCCCACAATGGTTTGAATTCTCTCCTCCTGTTTCCCATCTCTCTTGAGCTGAGGCCATTCGTTACATCACCAACTCTCATTTAGGTCCTCTCCAGGGCCCCCTAGAACCTTCGAGAACAGTGACGAGTCTCTTACTGTAGATGTGCAGCTGCCAACCGCCCTCTTTTATCTCTCACCATTCACAAAACAGGATTTCAAAATCCCAGCAACTCTGCTCCTGGCAAAGAAGCAGGTCCATCACCAGGCTGGTTCAAGGGCCCAGAACCCCTGTATCGCCTGCTCAGAGGTCTCCGCAGACATGATGCTGCAGACACGCCCACGACTGCTCTCCGCGGCCAAAGTCCTTCTGCAATTTTACCGAGCACCAAAAGCTCCCTGGCACCAGCCACCGGAGGGGTGGGCCCTCAGGCCAGATTTTCTACAGACCATCACTGCCACAACAGCAAAAATGAGAGTAACAAGGGCCACCAATTACCGAGCATTGACTGTGCTCTGGAGGCTGCAGAATCTGACACACGCCACACAGAAACTCACCAAATCCTCAGAGCAACACTGGCAGGCAGGTATCACCACTTCATTCAAACAAACTGTACTCCTTGTATATTGATAAGAAAGCTGTGGGAGTTCCCGTCGTGGCTCAGTGGTTAACAAATCCAACTAAGAACCATGAGGTTGCAGGTTCGATCCCTGGCCTCGCTCAGTGGGTTAAGGATCCGGCGTTGCCCTGAGCTGTGGCGTAGGTTGCAGACGAGGCTCGGATCCCGCGTTGCTGTGGCTGTGGCGAAGGCTGGCGGCTATAGCTCCTGTTAGAGCCCTAGCCTGGGAACCTCCATATGCTGTGGGTGCGGCTCTAGATACAGGCAAAAAGACAAAAAAAAAAAGAAAGGAAGAAAGCTGTGGCTAAGAGAATGGACAACTTGCCCAGGTAATTAAGAAGCAGAATCAGATCTGAACTCAGGTCTGACACCGAGACTTTCTTCACCTAACACCTGGGTTGCTCCCTGCCTGGCCTCCACCTGCACAGCACCCAGAGTGGGGAACAGGGGGCAGCACACGGAACCCCCCATTAATAATACATCCATTGCACTGATGGGTCAACTGAGACCTACTGAAGAAGCACAGCGCCTGAGAAATCCAGGGCCCTTCCTATGCTCTGAATACAGGAGGGTAAGGTCTCCAGAGGCCACGCCTCTCCGCTGGGCTCCCTTCACGGGCCTGAGGTCACTGCTCCGTTCTGCAAGATTAGCAACCGAGCAATGCGCCAAATGCCCCAAGGCAGACTTCATGGTCCACCCCCATCACCATCCTCTGCCAGGCGAGAGGCTGAAGCCCAGTGGACGCAGACCTACCGCCCATGTCTCAGGCCGCTGCAGAGTCGATTGGTTACAACAGCACTTAACTCTGGCCTCAAGAACCTTTCTGCCACCGAGTCGTGACTTCCCCTCGCCTCCACTCTGACTGTTTATTGGCGAGACTCCCCAGGCAGGGCCTCCCTCTGCCTCCCGTCTCCCACCTGCTCCTTCCTGAGCTCCGAGCTCAGGTAACTGACACATGACCATCTGGAGCCAACACCTGCTTTTCTGAGAAGGAATTCCCCTCAAGGACAATCAAGTCACAGCGACTAAATCCTCATTCGTTTGTGCAAACACTTCCTACCAATACTTGCAGCATACACTTGTCTTGCAATACCACGCACGTACGCACACGTGCAACACACAGGACATGTACAAACCCCCCCTGCATACACTCAGGTTTTATTATACGCTTTTCCCCACAGTAGGGATCTATCATGGGTGGCCGACAGGGGTTTGAAGCCGCTTATTCTGCAAGCCCATCCTGGAAGCTGACTGGCGGCAGAGTGCAACATGAGCTGTCAGAAAGCCCAAAGCAATCTGAGAATAAACTGGCACGGGGCAGGGGAGTGGGGTAGGGGCTGCTTGATCCAAGTTGTGTCCGGGGCCTTGCTCAGAACACAACTTCCCGCTTGGAAAAAGGAAAGCTGCACTTCCTTCACCCCAAACTTGAGCCTAACATTCTGTGTGATGATTAAGCCCAGTAGACGAGACGATCTCTACACCCGCTTATGTTGAAAGAGTCTCTGTGCATTTGAACTTATTAAAGAGAGTTAGAATCTCTTTTCAAAGCCTTTCTCCAATCCACAGAAAGCCTGGGTTGACATTCCCAAGAAGGCTCAATCCCAGCCTGCAGGATCCCAGCGGCTAACAGCTGAGGAGGTGATGGGGCCACATGGTGATGAAACCGCAGGCAGCCCTGAACTTGGAGAACCTGCCAGGTGAGAGCAGGTGACCTTGGCCAAGCCGCTTAGCTCAGCTCCAAGCTTCAGTCTCCTCAGTGATCCAAGAGAATGGCCCAGGGGTATCCGGGCCTCTGTCATCGCTGCAATTTCCTCTCGCTGGAGCCTGCAACGACTAAATAAAACCTGCCAGGAAAAAGGGCTTGTTTGGGAGCCCGTCTTGGATAAGAAGCCCCAGAGATGAGAAGGCAGGGGCAGTGCCGGGGGCGGGGGGTGGGTTGGCGGAGAGCAGACTGAGTCCCCGGGGGCCACAGCAAGGAAAGAAAGCAAAGCCAAGGAGTCCACAGGCCCATCTGTGGGAAGACCCAAGGAATCCCCTGGGTTTGAGGCCCATCTTCACCCCATCAGACAAGACTATCGTTGACTGGGATGTAGGTGAGTCTTCAGCTCGTCCGCTCAAACCCAATTTCCACTTCCTGCCAGCTGAGGTTCGGGGAGACGCGGGGCTCAAAAGGAAAGTCTTCCTCCAGCCTTTATGGGCTGGTCTAAAAACTAAACTTCCTTTTTTTTTTTTTGGCTTTTTAGGCCCACACCTGCAGCACACAGAAGTTCCCAGGCTAGGGATTAAACTGGAGCTGCCCCAGCAACATCAGATACAAGCTGCAAATGTGACCTATACCACAGCCTGCGGCCACGCCAAATCCTTAACCCACTGAGCAAGGCCATGAATCGAACCCACATCCTCATGGATATTAGTCAGGTTCTTAACCCACTGAGCCACAACGGGAACTCCTAAAACATTACTTTTTTTTTTTTTAACCCTGTTTCCATGGAAATCCCCATTCACACACCCAACAACCAACTCATCAAGGACCTTTTAGAAGAAAAACAAGCTACTTTTCAGTCCGGGGCCACCCAGGCCCCCGGAGCTACAGGGAAGTGTACACCTCCCAGGGTACATCAGGCCACAGCTAGTGGGGAAAACGACAGCGGGTGGGGAAAACCAGAGTCAGCAATGACACAAGCCTCCCAAAGTAGCATACCAGAGAGGAAAGGGGACAAAACCAGACTCAGCCCACTAAGAGTCTGAATCCCAGCCGGTAGGTAGGCACACAAGAAAAATCTGCTACTGAATTTCGGATAAGTCATTTAGCTGTAGGCTTCAGTTTCCTCATCACTAATACAGGGCAATTAAAAGTGCATCATAGGATTTAAACAGAAATTAGATTTAATGAAAATATGCACATGAAAAAGCCTGGTACTTAGAAGGGAACCAACACTTATGACCTCCCAGTACGTGCTAGGAATCTTATATCCGTGATCTTGCTGAATCCTTGAAACAACCTTGGAAAATGATGATGACGATGGGGGACGCGGCGTGGTTACAGAGATGGCTGTTACTATTCGGTTTACTCTGCCTTTCATGGACCACGTGATAGACACATCATCTTATGTAGTCCTTATAGCCAGCTGGGAGATAGATATCATGTCCCTTCTGTTACAAATACTGCAACTCAGGTCTATCTGCCCACAGAGGCAAAAATCCACTGCCTCTCAATGACACAGATCCCTTCATTGACTTAGTGGATACATAAGCCTTCACTCATTCTTCATATATTTACGGACCATCTTTCGTGTGCCAGGCTCTATAGAAGGCACTCGAAATAGAGCAGAGAACAAGACTGACACTCCCAGGTAGGCTATGGTCCAATAGGGAGAAAAAGACAATTAAGCAAGCAATTACTATGATAGCAGGTGGATCAGACAGGGTTCTCCAGAGAAGAAGAATCAACAGGAGACATCTACGATATTACAGAAAGAGAGATAGAAAGCGAGACGAAGGGAGGGCTATTTCAACAAACCGGCTCACAATGACGAGAGTAGGCAAGTCAGAAATTCATAGGGCAGCCCTACAGGCTGGAAATGCAGGTAAGAACTGATGTTGCAGTTTTAAGTTCCAAGTCTACAGGGCAGCCCCCCCCCCCACCCCCACACAGCCTGGAAACTCACTGAGGGTTTTTCTCTCTTGCTGCCTGAAGCAGAACTGCTTCTGCCTCCTGGAACCTCAGCCTTTGCTCTTAAGGCCTTCAACTGATTAGACCAGGCCCATTCCCGCATAGAGGGTCATCTGCTTTACTAGTAGTGAATGCTCACCTATCTACAAAATCCTTCACAACATTATCTAGAACCAAGACTGCAACTCAGATGCATCTGCCCACAGAGGCAAAAACCCACTGCCTCTCAATGATACAGATCAGTTCACTGGCTTAGTGAATACATAAGCCTTCGTTCATTCTTCATATATTTACGGACCATCACAACTTTATCTAGGGTGGTGTTTGACCAAACTACCGATCAAGATAGAGAGCCTAGCCAAGCTGGCATACAAGATTAACTATCACAGAGGTATTAAGGAAACACAGAAAAGAAACCTGAGGATTTAGGAAATATTGGAAGATTTAAGAGATAAGCAGACACAAAGTTCAAAATGTTTCTCAAAAACTATGGACATTGGAGTTCCCGCTATGGTGTAGCAGGATCAGCAGCAACTCTGAAGCACTGGGACACAGGTTTGACCCCAGGCCCAGCACAGTAGATGAAGGATTTGGCATTGCTGCATGTGCAGCATAGGTCAAAACTGTGACTCAGATGTAATCCCCAGCTTGGGAACTCCATATGCCAGGGATGGGGTGGACCAAAAAAAAAAAAAGGGAATTCACTTATCAGAAACTAAGTCCTCATATAAATGTATCAGTGACTCCCTAATTAAAGGAGCCCCAGTGACTCCTTCTGAGGAACCAGTTAGTCAGTTAGTCCATCAGTGTGCTTCCTAATATAATATGAGGGGTCTACCTTTTTTGGGGGAGGAGCCACGCCCACAGCATGTGGAAGTTCCCAGGTCAGGAATCGCACCTGCGCCACAGCAGCGAGCTGAGCCAAGGCAGTGACAATGCTGGATCCTTAACCAACTGAGCCACCAGGAAACTCCAAGGACTATCCTTACACCATGTTTTCATAAAGTGAGTCACGCTGGTGTACACCAAAGAATCTTAAGGCTGGCAGCAGAACGAATGACCAGTAATGAGCAAAAAAAGAATGGGTGACTGGGCATCCGGCTATCAGCAGGTGCCCCAGTTCCTGGAAACACAAGGGATCAAAAGACTCTCCCTCCTGCCCATCCGCTGAGGACCAGACCTCCGGGCCCTACAGTTGAGGAGTGGGGGGACATGAGGGGGTGGTGAGGCAAAGAGGCGAAAAGGACCACGTTTTGCTATTAAAGTCACGGTTAAGGTCATCTCTTCGGCGAAACCTCACGAGTCTGACTTTTTAACAAGCAGCTCTCAGTGGGAATCACTCGCTCTCTCTCATTAGCAGGCAGGAAGGGTTCTCCTCTGCGGGCGGCGGTGAACTCCAAGCCCCAGAAGGCCTGCGGGTGGAGAGGGCCAGGCGGAGTCAAGCACGAGAGGAGGTAACTCTTCCTCATCAGGCGGAGGAACAAGTGGGCCCTGATCCAGTCTCCCTCGGGGCCGCTGCCTCCCCAGCCCAGCTCCATTCCACGCGGGGGGCGGGAGGCAGGAGCCAGGCGGCTCTCTCCTCCACACGGATGGCTGGGAGGGAAGTTAGACACTTAGCAGACATCCACTAAGTGTCTACTGAATAGATGAGTGTATCTAGACCTTAATACAACAGGGGCACCGTATCCTCTTTAAACACAGCGGAGCAGATGCTTTTCCAGTTGCAAGTGCTGGTTCACAGACAGGCTTTCACACACCACGCGGGTCGTACTACCCGGTTCATAAAGAGCTGGAATCGAGGGAAGGCCACCTAAGAAGTTCCCGTTGTGGTGCAGCAGAAACGAACACGACTAGTATCCATGAGGATTCAGGTTCGATCCCTAGCCTCGGTCAGTATGTTAAGGACCTGGCGTTGCTGTGGCTGTGTGCTGTAGGCCAGCGGCCACAGCTCTGATTCAACCCCTAGCCTGGGAACCTCCATATGGTGCAGGTGCGGCCCCAAAAAAGCCAACAAAAAAAAGGGGAAGGCCACCTCAACGGTGGAGAAGCAGCAGAACCCACAACCCTGGCCTCCACAGAACGTAGCTCAGACTCAAGTCTTAACCTGGGTGTCAGATTCCTCCTCTCTGCAACAGGCTTGTCTCCTCCCGGGGCTGTGCCGGGGCCCAGCTTCACAATGGCTGTCCTTCCTCTTCCAGAACCGAGCCACACAGAGGGCCTGGTGTCTTGAGGCCGGGAGCCAGCTGCCCAAACCTCATCAGCGCCCACACACCACCATCAATGTGTGCTGGATTCCACAAGCCAAGCCCGCAGCCGGCCAAGCTGCTGAAGCCCTCGCTGGCGCTTCGGCAGCTTCTTTTCCCAGAAGATTAATTTATTAACTCTTCCTGAAAGCTGTTTGTTTGGAAGAAGAATGCACCAACGGTGCCAGGTGAATGCGTGTTGCTAAGGACAGAGGCCCAGAAAACCGTACTGCCCCCATCCTTCTCCTCGACGCCGTCGGCACAGAGATCCCTGGTTTTCTACAACAAGATGCTGGCGGGACGCTCAGCACTGAATCTCAGCTGAGGGGGCCCTTCCTAGAGGCCAAGGCCAGCACCCCGTCCTCCCTCTAATAACACTCCTGCCAGTCACTGCCCCTTGAGGGTCTGTCTTTCCCATCAGACTGGAAGCTCCCTGAGGGCCAATACCTGGCTGATCTATTTCATTTTTGGTCTTTTTAGGGCCGCACCCACGGCATATGGAAGTTCCCAGGCTGGGGTCCAATTGGAGCTGCACCTGCCAGCCTATACCACAGCCACGGCCATGCCAGATCCTTAACCCACTGAGCAAGGCCAGGGATCAAACCCGAATCCTCATGGATACTTGTCAGATTCATTTCTGCTGTGCCACAATGGGAACTCCCCAGCTAGTCTATTTCCGCCGTATCCCCAAGGCCCACGCAAAATGCCTAGCACAGAGCAGGGGCTCAAGACACGTCACTCTCAGTTGGGGTCCCCAAAAGGAGATGCAGGGCGTCCTCTGAAGCTGGATGCAAAGCCCTCTGTGTGTGGGCCTCCAATGGCCGACGTGCAGGTAACCATCTCTCGTAGGAGAGGGTTCAAAGGTTTCATCATCTGCTCAAAGAGGATCGAACCAAAAATAGCCTCAGAAGGCTGACAGAGGGTGAGCTCTCGGCCAGGGACTGTAGGTGAAGCCGTAACTCATGCTCCTCCATTCTGAGAGTCAACAGTCTTTACCAACCCTCCCTGCCTTCAGGAGCACCCTCCTGACCTCCTCCTCCAAGAGGTCCTCCCAGACCCCTCCCCTACTCATGATGACAATGAACCAGGTGCCACCTGCACGACACCGGGCAACTCTCACTTACACCTGGGCTATTTTCACTGTGAGACCCCCATGCTAGTCTGTGAGCTTCTTGAAAGAACCGGGGTCTTCTTCCCCCCAGCTGCCCATCATATTAAGGAACTCAACCACAAAATGTGCAGGCAGGCACTCGGGGCCGGGGGATCGAATAAAAGATCGCCAAGACCAGGCTCATTTTCAGCAAAGAGGTTTTCTTATACAATAACACCACAAGGAGTTCCCATCGTGGCTCGGCGGTAACTAACCTGACTAGGATCCACAAGGATGCAGGTTCGATCCCTGGCCTCGCTCAGTGGGTTATGTATGGATCTGGCGTTGCAGTGAGCTGTGGTGTAGGTTGCAGACTGGCTCAGATCTGGAGTTGCTGTGGCTGTGGTGTAGACTGGCAGCTGCAGCTCCGATTCCACGCCTAGCCCAGGAACCTCCATATGCCGCAGGTATAGCCCTAAAATGCAAGAAAGAACAATAATACAAACAAAATCAACCGATATTATTTCTCCCTGTTCTCTCCCACACCACGTCCATAAGCACAGTTAGGATTTACACAGGGACATCATAATGGAAACGCAAGTGAGCTCCCAAGATCTTTCCCCCTTAACACTGTCTCGCTAAACAGGCTTTCACGTGGGACTGAAAGCCTATATTTTGTCCTGTGATTCTCCTCACGGGGTTACTAGAACAACCAACCCAGCAGATGTCGGGCTGTGCAATTCCATTCTTTCGTAACAGAACCTTTTTTTTTTTTTCCCCATAGGCAGCTTCTCTTCCCCAGGTGTTAAAGCAGATTTTCTTTCTCGTATTCCAGAACATCAAAGGTCTATTTTCACATGAAAGCGCTCCACTGCACATGGAGTAAAAACAGACCAGCCTCCCCCAGAAGCCTCACCCGTGCGAGATCCTCTCTGGCCAACAGGTCCCCAGCACAAATCTGGGAACCACCCCATGAATCCCAACTCCTGGGCTTGAGAATCCTGCTCAACCCCGCTCGGGGCTGGAATCACCCCTCCTGGCAGGCAGGAAGAGGCAGGAAGACGGCCCCTCTGCCCTCTTCTCCCTGCACTGCAAGTACGGCATTTCTCCCCCTCTCTTCTCCCTCACCAGAAAGCCAGCCAGTTACCACCCCCGTGCCTGATGTTTGCCGGGCCGTCCCCAGAGTGTCCCCAACACCCGCTCCTTTGCCCAGGATCCGCTGCCACCAGCCACCCCAGGGACCCTGCCTGAGCTCTTATGTAACCACCTATTTTACATTAAAAGGAACAATACAGTCCCATCCGACAAGGGAAAAAGTAGCTGTCATCTCCGGACTTTTTTTTTTTTTTAAATAAGCCATCAACAGGACCGGGCATCGGCTGGGTTCTCCAAACAGAATACGCCGAAAAGCATGGCAAGCTAAAAAGATGCTCCCCAAAACCCCCCCAATACGTTTTAAAAACAAAAACAAAAAAACACCTCTGACACTCTCTCTAACACTGTCCCCAGGCAGGAAAACAGCATTAGGGAAGACACGTCCTGCCAAAGCTGTGGTTTTTGCGTCACTGAATAAGAAGTATGGTTTAGTCTCTGAATTCCTCTCCCTAAAAAACAAGCATGACGTTCAACCTCATTACTGACTGGGGAAATGCAAATTAAAACCATGAGATCCCGCAACACTGGCAAAAACCAAAAGGTCTCATAATAATAACAACTGCTGGTGAGAATCCAGAGCTATGAAAACGCCTATTACTAGCCGTCCGCATGTTGCAGAAAGGAGGGGTCTTTAAACAGTTTCTAGCAAACTGAAGTGGCCTGTACCCTCTGACTCAGCAATTCCACCCCTGGATGTATATTCTGATGAATTCTGGCATAGACACACCGGGAGGTAAGCCCAAGGATACTCACAGCAACAGTGTTTGAGCAGATAAAAGAAAAAGAAAAAGAAAAAAAAAAATCCAAGAACTCAAATGTCCTTAAAAGGAGAAGGAGGCATCAAGAAAACAGCCCAGGTGCAGACAGCAAGCGAAATGCCACAAAGTATTCATTACGGGTTGCAAAGAAACAAACCTCACTTGGTGGGTGGGTGGGTGGGGGGCTTTAAACTGGGGAGAAACACACAGGGGGGTCAGGAGAGCCGGTAATAATATTCCACTTCTCCAGCATATGATGACTAAATAGGTTCTCCTGGTGTTCAGACTTGACTTGTGCATTTCACATGTTTTTGTGTCTAGGCAATAGTCTACACATAGAAGAGAATGTGAGGGGAAACTCAACTCAAGGCCTCTCCTCTCCAGACACCCATTTTTCCTCTGGGACCTCTTGTTCTATGGGAGTCTATGTGGTAAGGGCTCTGGCGGTGGAGTCAGGTCAAAATTCTCAGGAGTAAACACAAAACCCAAAGAGAAATGAATCTACTCTGACCTCAAAGCAAGATCTACTCCTAAAAAAAAAAAAAAAATCTCTGCAACCACAGCACATGCTAAGTGGGGATGTAACAGCACAGAATGCCTCCGGGATATTTTCCCTAAGAAGGAATCTCCACCCTGGGCACTCCGCATGGCCATGCATCTTCCAGAAAAGAAACAGCACTTCCTGGGACTTCCTAGGACCCACCAGGTCAGATTCATCAGATTCAGACCTCACAGGCAGCACTAGCTTCCTTCCAGAAGCTACTCTCTGGAGCACTCCCAGTGGAAAGGGGTTCCTTCATCAAGAAACTCTCCAGGAGCTCCCGTCGTGGCTCAGCAGAAATGAATCTGAGAGGCATCCATGAGGATGCGGGTTCGATCCCCGGCCTTGCTCAGTGGGTTAAGGGTCCGACATTGCCGTGAGCTGTGGGGTAGGTCACAGACGCGGCTCAGATCTCCAGCTGCTGTGGCTGTGGTGTAGGCCAGCAGCTACAGCTCCAATTCAACCCCTAGCCTGGGAACCTCCCTATGCCACAAGTGCAGCCCTAAAAAAAAAAAAAAAAAAAAAGAAAAGAAAAAAACCTCTCCAAAGCGGTTCACCTTCCCTTTTTTTTTTGCCTTATCTAGGGCTGTACCTGCGGCATATGGAGGTTCCCAGGCTAGGGGTCTAACAGGAGCTATAGCCGCCGGCCTTCGCCACAGCCACAGCAACGCGGGATCCGAGCCGCGTCTGCGACCTACACCACAGCTCACGGCAACG
>PVHT020001179.1:2784211-2814993 GCA_004024745.2 Catagonus wagneri
TTTTTTTTTTTTTTTTTCTGATTTGCAAGTACCAGGAAAAGCAGTGAGGGGTGGCAGTTCTACGTGAAAATGGGAAAATGCCACCTGGGCTCCTAAACAGAGTTTTGCCTAGGCCCTCTGCAAACTTCTTCACTGGTTCATTTGTTTGGTTTCTGCCAGCCTGTTAATCTATTTACTCTAAGCAGTTGGAAGCAGACAGCAAAAGAAAACAAAAACAAAGGCTTTCTTCCGAGGAGGGGAGAAAACGGGTGTCCTTGAACCCAAAGAACTCTCCGGGCCTCCCCAGATCCTCACCTCCCTGAAAGTTCGCTGCTCCCTAACCTTGAAAATACAGGATTGTTCCAGTCCCTCTGGTTGTAAGGAATCCTTATCTGAAAAGGCAAGTCCCAGCTGAGGGAAGCAAATCATCTTTTAAATGCTGGAAAGAAACTTCTGAGAAACCAAAGCACCAAAACCTTTGCTTTCCTTTCCTCCTACAAGGCTCTTAGAAAGGGGCGGGGAAAAGGCAGAAAGAAATCCAGCTCAGCTCAGTAACTTCAGTAAACTGTTACCAACTCCTCTCGCCCCGGACAAAAAAAAAAAAAAAAGGCAGTTTTAATTCTCAAACCTTCTGCTCCCATTCCCATGCAGCTGCCTCCCCCAGTGGGGGGCAGACAGCATCTTTAAGCAACACACCCCCCCCACTTCTCCTTTCCGTAGTGACCAAAAAACCCTTCACTAGGATAAGCAAGGAATCACAAGCTTTAAAACTTTCTTCTTCTCAATAACGGTCTTTTACAATATTTCAATTAAATGTTTCCCTTAAAAAGTGGGGTCAGAGTGTTTCATGTTTTTACAGTCCAACCACATGACCCATCGCTACCTACAAGCAGCCTTACCCCAAGTCACTTAAAAATATATACATGTTCCAGATTTCAAAGCCAGCTGTGCCTGAACAGCTGTAGGCAACAAACTTGTCAAGAGAAAAAAACACACATACACGCCTCTAAAATACATACCTGGAGCACACAGGTTTATTTTTTGTTTGGAGTGAGAGACACATGAGTGCAAGCTCTGGGCCAGCAGCTGAACTGCAAACACTGTAGGTGGAGGGGTGGGCACAAGCACAGGTCTGGCCTGAAGGACAAGTGAAAGGACGGCCACCTTGGAACCTCACAGCCAGGCGGCACCCAGACAATCCCCCCGCAGTGCAAGGGAGCACTTTCATTAAAGAGAGACAAGTTAGTCGACAAGGACGAAAAGAAACCAATACCCCAACATGGCTCAACCCTGCAGGCCCCTTTTTATTTTATTTTATATTATTATTTTCTAATGGCCACACCCAAGGCATGTGGAAGTTCCCGGGCCAGGGACTGAATCCACGCCATGGCTTCGACCTAGGCCGCAGGTGCAGCAACACCGGATCCTTAATCCACTTGCGCCAGGGCTGGGGATCCAAGCCGCCGCAGTGGGATTCTTAACCCACTGTGCCACAGCGGGAACTCCTGCAGGCCCCCTTTTAGAATTCAAAAGGAAAATAAGCCTTGGGCCTTGCTGATCCAAAACATCAGAGCCACGGGGCTCCCCTGTTGGGAGCCTCCCCGCACATCCTTGAATCTCCTGAAGTCGACTGTTTTTGTTGGCAACACTTTCCTTTAAAGATTGTTTACAAATACCGAGCGATCAATATTTTCTAACTCCTGGGTATCCTGCACTGGAACGCAGCCTGCTGGGCACACCATGAACCCCCGCCCACCACCATCCCCACTAATCTGCCACCTCAGCTAGGAGCCCCTGGGCTCCAGGAACGCACCCCCTGCCCCCGAAGACGGCGTTTCTGCGGCAACCACACTCATCCTCCATCCTCTGCCATTTTCACCAACTTCACTGACTCTGAAGCCAAATCTCCTCTTCCCATCCACTGCCTCTCCAGGGTCTGGATGGCGGCTGTCATCACCGTGCGTTGTCCTTTCGAGACCTTTTTTGGGTTTGGGGGAGTTGGGAAGAAGCCGATCCTCCCCCCTTTTTCCCTGCTTTTCTTTCTTTTGTAGCTAAACACGTTTTCACATGCTCTTTAAGTGGCTTAAGGCTTGGCATCCATCTCCAAACACATCTATAATGGATCAGGAGCCCAAATCTGTTTCTGATTATCACAGACAAATCAAGCCCCCACCCCGAGCTGGGTGGGCAGGGAACCGGCAGAAAAAAGATAGGGGCTCTCGAAAGGATCTGGGACACAAGTCAACTTCTGGGTTCTGACCACAGAGGAAGCCCTTCGGGCCCCAGGGCCTGACATTATCGACTGACCCCTCTGCTTATAAACTTCCCAGCCGCTCACTCTGAAGTTGACAGGTGGGGATTCCACACACCTAGGGGAAGAGCGAGCTTTCTAGAAACCCCAGCGAGTTTGAAAGGGAGAGAAGTGGAGTGGGGAACGGCAAGCTCCCCCCCCCCACCAAGAACACAGCTGCGGGAAGATGAAAACCATTTTATTGTTTAAAGAGTAACAGAGGGTTGCTGGACATGGGCAATTTAAAATTAAATACAACTCCTGTCACAGCCGTTTGCAGTTAAAGGTGAGCCTGTTCTTTCAAAAGGAGCATCATCCTTGCCTTCCATCCCAGGGGCCAGATGCCTCCTCAATTATTAAAGCTTTATTATTAATAGCCGGCCACCCAACTGCCCTGGACCGCCAGCCTCCTCTAGGGCCTATTTCCTTAAAAAATAAAAAGTCTTGGAGATCCCGTTGTGGTGCAGCGCAAACGAATCTGACCAGGAACCATGAGGTTGTGGGTTTGATCCCTGGCCTCGCTCAGTAGGTTAAGGATCCGGCATTGCCGTGAGCTGTGGTGTAGGTTGCAGACGCGGCTTGGATCCCATGTTGCTGTGGCTGTGGCGAAGGCCAGAGGCTGTAGCTCCAACTGGACCCCTAGCCTGGGAACCTCCACATGCCGCGGGTGCGGCCCTAAAAAGGACAAAAGACCAAAAAAAAAAAAAAAAAAACTGTTTTTAAATAAACAAAAATAAAAAGCCTTGCCCTCCCCGCGCCGTCCACAGAGTGAGCGTAAAGCAAATGCTTTAGAGAAGGTGAGCAACAGCTTTGTCGCCGAGGTACAGGACTCAATTATAAAACCTTCCAAAGGATTCTCAAGGCACATCATCTACCTACTGTGACAGGACCAAGACTGGCTAATAAGCTACTTCCCCTCTGCCCACGCCTCTCCCCGCCCGGGGGGGGGCGCTGTCCTCAAAAATCGATCCTGAGTCCCAGACACTCATCTGACATGAAGCAGCACCCTCCAATCCTGAAAGACCACACACAGGCTGTCTGGTCACCCTGCAGTGGGGGGGGTTGTGTGGGAGAGCAGGTGTCCTGCAGGACAAAAACCCCTGCAGGGTGGTCCCTTGGAGGAGCAAACAAGGCTCGCTCGCAAAGAGAAACTTGCAGACTCCTGGTATCTGGGAATCCTTGGGACCCACGGGACTGGCCGCCCTCCAGGCTGCTTTCCAGCCTCTTGGAAGCCCTTTGTGGGCGTTTCCACCCCTCTGACCGCAGACACGAAGCACGCCGCGCCTGAAACGAACTCCGGTGACCCCAAGCAAAGACAAGAGACCCCAAGGTCACCGAGCAAGGGGCACCCGCGCAGCCCACAACCGAGCCTGGCAGTGGCAACTCCTCATCTCCCGGTTTTGATCTCGGAGGAAATAAAGCCAGAGCAGTCACATCGGGGACAAACTGCAAACGCTAATGTCCCCCAGCGGGCCGCTTCCACCGGGCTCCATGGAACGCCCAAACGGAAGACACGTTTCCAGGTTGTTTCATCTCCGCCAGGCTCCTCCAACCTCCGTTCCGGGCCTCCTTTGTCTGCTCCTGGCCCCAGTCTCTCCCAAGTCACCCCACGGAGCAGGTCTGTTGCCGGGCAGCTTTGGCGGCTGTCAGTCAATCCAACTGCTTTACTCCAGAAGGTCCTTTTTGCACAGAAGTCCTCACTGAGGCAGAACGGCTCACCTTTGATTTGCTCGCCTCTCACGCGCAAAGACGGCTCGAGGCCCCTGCTGAGCGCGGGGCAGAGACGACGGAAACGCGGTCTGTCGTTTAACAGGGCTTTCTAAAGGCAAGATCCTGGCCTGGGTTCTGCTCGAAGAAGGGAGCAGCAGCAGCCTGGGAGAAGCCAGCCTGAGAGGGAGCGGCGGGACCGAGCAGCCGGAAGGCACCGGGAGAAGGCACGAGAGGCAGAGAGAGACCCGGCTGGCTCTGTGTCATTTTCAGCCTTTGGAGCCGGGAAGCAAAGAATCAGGATCAAGTCCAGCAGACATCAGGGGAGAGGACAGGAGTTCGGCATGGGCTGGGGTGGTGCTGAAGGTGGCAGAAGTCCCGGGGCCAGAACCTACACTCCTCGTGCCGTGCTCTCTCCGTAAGAGCCACTCCTCGTGAGCAAGTGTGGCCTGCAGCCCTTTTGGACTGAAAAGGACAGGCGCCCGCGGCACCACTGGGGCACCAGCCCGGCCACATCGTCCTCTGGGGCAAGCACCCACAGACCGGCACATGCCAAGCCCCGAGGGGCCCTCACACACCTCCTGTGACACGGCCAGGCCCACTTCTGGGGACTATGACATTGCAGCGCCATACCCGACTCCCCAGGCCCCGCGCGGTGACAAGCCTGCGCAGGTTTTTCCCACGGACCCCTGGGCTCTGCAGAACTCATCCCGGAGCCCCTGGACGGCAGGGGGCTCTTTCCCCAACACCCACCAGACAAGTGCCCCCTACCCCAGAACTCATTCACGGCTCCCTATGGCCTAAAGCTATGATACCCAAAGTTGGATATGGGGGGGGAAAAGACTAAAAACTTGGATTTGTGTTTAGCTTTTTTTCTCATTCTTTTTTATTTCTGTCCGTCTTTGCCTTCGGGGTAGCCTGTATTTTAGCACAGTCGTACATGTGTGTCATTGATAAATAATTAAATACATACAAGAGGTCAAGTAGATGCAAACTATTACATTTAAGAAGGATAAGCGAGGTCCTACTGTATAGCACAGGGAACTACATCCAGTCTCCTAGGACAGACCTTGATGGAAAAGGATATTAAAATGTACAAATGTATATAACTGAGTCACTTTGCTGTACAGCAGAAACTGGCACACTGTAAATCAACTATACCTTTTTCTTTCTTTCTTTCTTTTTAGGGCTGCCCCTGTGGCATATGGAAGTTCCCAGGCTAGGGGTCGAATCGGAGCTACAGCTGCCAGCCTACACCACAGCCACAGCAACATAGAATGCAAGCCACATCCTACACCACAGCTTGTGGCAACCCTGAATCCCTTAACTCACTGAGCAAGGCCAGGGATTGGACCCGCATCCTCATGGTTACTAATCGGGTTCTTAACCTGCTGAGCCACAATGGGAACTCTGTAACTATACTTATTTAAGAAATTCACTTTAAAAAGAGCATACCCAAATAAAGGTCACTAATGGGGTGCATCACCACGAGTGTACAGATTTCCGGACAAAAAGTTAAATTCACCCCCAGAGCCAAGCTTGTCTGTCCTGTCTGTGTCTCCCTCGGGCCCCGGCACTGGCAGTCACACCCAGGTGGGCCGGGGTCCATGCACCCAGACAAGCCAAACCCGCCTCTCGCCTCCAACACCTCTCAGGCGCTCAGCCGAGCAACCGCCAAGCTGCTGCTTCAAATCACAAACGGATCCCCTCACTGTTTTCATCCCCACCTCTAAGAACTCTGCCGGACCGGCACTCCCTCTCACAAAGCCCACTTCTCACCCACCTCCATCAGCCTAAGGCTCCCAAAAGCCGTTTTCCATATAGATTGCATCTTTCAAACTCGAAACTGATCACTGTCCCTACTTCTTACACCCTTCAGCAGATACACCCTTCAGCGGATTCCTTGACACGTTCAGGATAAGAGCCCACCTCCACCCCTGAACCCGCGGCCCTGACTGCCCACTCACCTCTCTCCCTCGGCCCTCCACAGGCCAGCACAGGATGCATCCTGACCCTCCCACCCCGAGTTCACGCTTTCCTTCCCCTTCAAGCTCGGCCTCAATGTGCTTCTCCAGGAAGCCTTCCCCAAACCCGACAGCGGACCTGGTTTCCCCGCTAGGCTCCCTAAAACTCCCAGTGTGTTTCCGCAGCACTCGTGTAAACTGTTCACCAACAGTGGATCCTGTAATAAGTTGCTTAACAGGTATGTCCCCTGCCAGACGCCAACGCAGGGACTGTACCCCAATGCCCAGCTCTCCCCCACTGTGTCTCTCCCGCCCATGGTCCAGGCAAGCAGGGCCGCTGGCCCCACTCTAGCACCCTGCCTTATTTACACACCTGCCCCCCTCTAACCTGGGAGCTGGGAGGGCAGGGCCAGTATCTGAGTCTGCACGGCCTGAGATGGCCCCCAAGAGAATGCATTTGTCTAGTACACGACCGGGGCTGTGCTCATTTGCATAGGTCCCCTTTTCTCCCCTCCCCTCAAGATGCTTTTTGCCACACTCCCTCCTTCCACCTTCCGTTCAAGGGAATGACAAAATATACCACCACCGCCTCCTAAGGCTTCTCCCATCTACAACAGCTCATCAGGCCTGTCCCTGAGAAGGAAGCCAGGCTGCAGCAGGTGGGATCCTGGTGGCCACAAGGCGCCAGGTCCACAGATCCTGGGGGCAGTGGTGGAAGGGGGCTGGACCCGTCCCCACTCAGTCATCCCTGCGGCACACACCAGGCATGAGAAACAGGTGCTAAAAACCACCTCGCCCGGGTGGAGGCCAGTGGGAGAGGAAGCAATCAACAGACAGACAGACCCTTTGTCTGCCAGACACACCAAGAACATTCTGAAATCGCAAATGGCCTTTGATCAGCCCTACCTCAGTCAAGCAAGGCCTCAGAGTTGCAAGAAGTGCCAGACGTGGGCTTCCAAAAGCTAATGTGAGTCACCCGGCCATTGGCCCTCCTTCTCCTTCCTCCTGCAGTGAAGGGGCTGAGATGTCACACAAGGACAGGGCGGCGGGGGGGTGTGCACGCAGTCCCCAGGCCCGGGAAGCTGTCTGGTGCCCGGGCAGCTGCAGCGGCCGCTCAGGAACGCAGACAAGCCCGCCGCACAGCTTGCTCTGCCCTGCAGGGCTCCCAGGACAGCCAGGGCCCACGCCCTGGACAACGCCGAGGCCTCCTCGATCGGCAGCGCCAGATCACGGCCCGGCACGTCATCATCTAAGCCCCAGACCAGGCAATTCAGGGAGGCCTCGCCGCCTCGACCGCAAAGCTCCGATCGTGGGAGGCGCCGTCCAAGTCGCAAAGTCCTCGTGGGGAATGCAGAGGTCTTTCTGGCGTGGCTCTTTTACAACACACCCTGGTGAATGTCTCAGGCACCTTTGGTCGGACCGGGGCACAGTCTTTCAAAGGAAAAGAAGGTGGGAGCCAACCACCCCTCAGACACCATGCTAAGCGCCCCCCTTTTTTTAACTGACTTTTTAGGGCCGCACCCGCGGCATGTGGAGGTTCCCAGGTTAGGGGTCTAACAGAAGCTGTAGTTGCAGGCCTTAGCCACAGCCACAGCAACGCGGGATCCGAGCCGCGTCTGCAACCTACACCACAGCTCACGGAAACGCCGGATCCTTAACCCACTGAGCGAGGCCAGGGATCGAACCCGCAACCTCATGGTTTCTAGTCGGATTCGTTAACCACTGAGCCGCGATGGGAACTCCTAGGGGAAATACTAGTCATAGACCATCACACCTCATAGATCTGGAAAGCGAGGGCCGACAAAGTTAAGTAAACTTCCTGAGATCACACAGCTAGGAAATTATTCAGCCAGAAATTTTAAGCCTGTTCCCTTAAAACCCTAAGCATCGCTGGTTCCCACTACATCCTCACCTCACCCTTCTTCTGTCTACTGATGAGGAAACTGAGGCCTGGAGCTGCAAAGTGACTGGGTTGAGGTCAAGTTCAGCCAATCAGCACCAAGCTAAGAACAAGAAGCCAGGCCTGTCCCACTGTGCCTGGAACATTCCCACCACGGCCAGCCGCCCTCTCTCCTGCCCCCACCATCCCCGAAAGAAGAAAACCAGCCCCAAACCCACACACAGGCTGAGAAAGAAAGATCCCTAACATGATCCAGCCTGAAGCGGGCAGCTCGCGTCCTCTCCAGGGTTCCTCGCCACTAACTAGACAGTGGAGCTCACCAGCTCTCCCCGCCCTTGTCCTTTCTGTCACCCTCCCCCAAAAGACCAAGTCAGCACTGTTGAGGCTTGGAGGCAAGGACCTGGAGCCTCAGTACAAAACGAGGCATCTGCCTGGGACCTGGCACCAAATAACAGGGCCCTGGCCTCGGAGAAATTCAAGCCCTCGCCCAATTTGGAAACGAAGGAAATGAGTCATGCTTCTTTGAGAATGCCCAAGAAGTGACCTTCCCTTACAGAGAAGGAAACTGAGGCAAAGAGAGGCAACGGTAAGCCGGTCATAGCCTCACATGGCTGGGGACAAGGGTGGGAGTCAAAGCTTCCTCCGGGCTCAGATGCCCGCCTCTAGCTCTGTTCCTCCCTGCAGGCCCTGGAAAACCTGTTGCATCTCTTTGGGAAGCAGGCCCTCATCCCTTTCTCTCTTTCAACTTATTCCCTTGGACGTTCAACCCAGAAACTTTCACCCAAAGCAGCCACATGCAAAAAAGAAGCCACGTTTGTCACAAGCTCCCTCATCAAGCCACCAAGGTCTAAACTGTCTCCTAATTAATATTAACCCTCCAAATCAGAGTCATGCTCAGAAAACCCTGGATGAAGAGACACAGGGCGGGAGGGGAGTCTCCAATTTTCTTCTTACTTCATCTGGAAAATTAAGAGCACCGCTGATTTGAACAAGAAATCAAGGAAAGCAATCACAACTCCACACGGCCCGTAGCACCACGGACTTGGACGTGTAACCTGCCACTTTCAGGCACCGAAATTAAAATGATTGTGGCAAGAATAGCAATGATGGCCTGGCCCTGTCCCTCCACCTTCACCCTTAGAAAACATTAAAAAAAAAACCTTACAGAAGAGTCTGAAGGAGATCAGGCAAGAGATTATCCTTAGTTCTAAGATAAACGTGCAGAAAACTGGTCAGACTCCACACCTCAGTCCTTCAGATGTGGGTGCCCCCAAAGGATAATGCCTCTAAAGGATAATGTATGGGGGCAGTGAACGCAGAGCGCTGAGGGGGTAGGGGGTGCCTGGAGACCCCTCCACTCCAAACCCAACACTTATTTGCTGTTTCTGCATTCATTACAATAAACTGCTTCATAGCCTAGCGATCACTTAATGGAGCAGCAAATATGGCTTTTTCCCTATAATTAGTCAATGTAATCTCCTGCTATTTCCCTCCTCCGGGCCACCCCTTTCCATCCTCTGCACACTCACGCTCACACACGTCCCGTCCCTGAAACCTGCCCGGGATCCCTTTTTTTTTTTTCGGTCTTTTTGCTTTTTTATCTAGAGTCGCACCCGCGGCATATGGGGGTTCCCAGGCTAGGGGTCTAACAGGAGCTGTAGCCGCCGGCCTTCGCCACAACCACAGCCACGCGGGATCCGAGCTGCGTTTGCAACCTACACCACAGCTCACGGCAACGCCGGATCCTTAACCCACTGAGCAAGGCCAGGGATCGAACCTGCAACCCCATGGTTCCTAGTCGGATTCATTAACCACTGAGCCATGGTGGGAACTCCTGGGGATCCCCTCATAGTCACAATCTTGTTCCCCCATTTCTGGAAACAGCCGGTGGGTCGATGCCACCCAGGAGATTCTAAAGCAGAGGCGAATAATCTGGAAATGAGCAAGGAGATCAGGACAGGCAGGGTACAGATGCCCCGAGGTGCCAGGGACGCTCTGGGCCCTCGAAGAAGAGCTGAGGGTCAGGAAACCACTGGGCCACGGCTGGGACCTCGGGCATCTCCTGGAGCTCTGCCAAATGGACTGCCACTCAGATGGCAGGAGCCAGGGCTTCGTGGATCAAAACCTCACATTCCACGTCCCCAGGTAAAAGGTTCTGGGAAAAGGTAACAGCTCCCTTCCCAATGTTCTCCCCTCCTCCCAAGGGTCCCCCTCACAGCTGGGAGCATGTGTTTCTCTGAGTCACTCCCTCCTTCCAGGCACCCCCAAACGTCTTCGCCACCCAGCCAGCCCCTCCAGTCACCACCACATGTCAAAGGAACAAGCCCATCTTCAAAAGCTTTCGGACGCCATCTAAGATTCCTGACAAAATTACAGTATTGCCTTAACCTTGAAAATTCAGATAGGAGTTCCCATCGTGGCTCAGCGGTTAACAAACCTGACTAGTATCCACGAGGACGGGGGTTCGATCCCTGGCCTCGCTCAGGGGGTTAAGGATCCGGCGTTGCCGTGAGCTGTGGGGTAGGTCGCAGACATGGCTCGGATCCCATGTTGCTGTGGCTGCGGTGTAGGCTGGCAGCTACAGCTCTGATTGGAACCCCTAGCCTGGGAACCACCATATGCCGCAGGTGCAGCCCTAAAAAGTCGAAAGACAAAAACAAAAAAAATGAAAATTCAGAAAGATGAAGGATACCACCAACCCCCCTTTACAGTCTGCTTCTCTCTGCTCAGCACACTGAGGACTTGCCAGCTGACTTTCAGGTGGTCTCAACTCCTGCAAGAGCAAAACTTTGCATCTTTCTCAGTTTCAAGATACAAAAAAAATAAAAATTTTGAAACAATCCCCAATCACAGGGGAAGGAATTAACATGTTCAAAGTGTCAACCATACAGCAGGTGCCTCACCTACGACTTTCAGACCTACGACTCTGCCATCCAGTTTTCTAGGTGCAGAATTGAAGCTCAGAAAAGTTTAGACGCTAAAGTCACAGAGTTAGTGGCAGCGAGATTCAAAACTGGTCCCTCTGGGCCCAAAGGCCGTGCTCCTTCCAACCCACATGCTTCATGTGTCACAGCACACGGGCTTGTCCGGATCCAAACTACATGCAATTCCACTCAAGGCGTATATATGCATATATGAGCACACATTCAAGTTACATGCTCATTCGTAGTTCTCAAATAACATGTTTAAAAAAAAATAGTAAAGCAGAAGACTGTTGCCCTTAAACAATCTTCCAACCACCAAGGCAGTAATTTTTGCCAAACCAGCCACAGGATCTCACTCTGCCTAACAATGAAGTAACTCACACATCACAGCACTTGCTGTGTGCCAGACATCATCCTAAGCACTTTTTTTTTTTTGCTTTTTAGGGCCACACCCATGACATATGGAAGTTCCCAGGCTAAATATCGAATCAGAGCTACAGCTACCGGCCTACGCCACAGCCACAGCAACACCAGATCCAAGCCACGTCTGCGACCTACACCACGGCTCATGGCGACGCCAGATCCCCAACCCACTGAGCAAGGGCAGGGATCGAACCCACATCCTCATGGATACTAGTCAGATTCGTTTCCACTGCGCTACAACAGCCACTCCTGTCCTAAGCACTTTAAATGTTAATTTAAATCCTCCCCCACAAAAAATATATGAGCTCGATTTTACAGATAAGCAAACTAAGGCACAGAATATTTATTTATTTTAAATGGCAGTTTGTAACTTTTCTTTTTCTTTTTTTTTTTTTTTGCTTTTTAGGGCCACACTTGCAGCACATGGAGGTTCCCAGGATAGGGGTCTAACCGGAGCCACAGCTGCTGGGCCTACGGCACAGCCACAGCCACGTGGGATCCTAAACCCAATAAGCGAGTCCGGGTCGATCCTGAGTCCTCACATACACTAGTCGGGTCCGTTAGTGCTGAGCCATGACGGCAACGCCCAGAATATTCAGATACCTTGCTGCGGGTCACATAGCTGGGCAAGGGCGAAGTCACATAGCGGCACGGGAAGGATTCAAACTCAAACAGCCTGGTTCCGAAGCCCACGCTCAAACGCTAAGCCATACCACCCTCCACAGAAAGGAAGAAAAATAACAGAGTCAATGATTCAACGCAGGATGGGGGATCAGGCCTATATCTGGAGCTTGTCCTCCCCCTTATTTTCAGCCCTAAATCTGTATGACCCCCCCACCCGTGCATTCACAAGCAGGTCTCGTGATTTCTCTTGGGTGAGTAAACCGTCCCATTCAAGCTCTCCTGTCAATACCTGAGCCCAGAGGGCCCAAGGAGCTAGTGCCTAGGCAGCTTTTCAAGGCTGTGCAGGGGGAGATGCTGGAGGATGCTTGAGTTCAAACCCACGAAGCACTTCTCAACACTTGGGGGTTTTCTCTGGACAGCTCTGAAGCGCGATCATTTCCCATAAATACAATCAGTCCTTCCTCTGGGATACCCAGGGGGCCTGCTCATCCTCACTCCATCAGCTCTTTACATCTTGGGGAAGGAACTCCGGAGGCTGAATCAACTGATTCCGCGGTACCTTCTGCTTAATCCACCAGGGTCACGCCGAAGAGGGGCGGCCGGGAGAACGAACGCTGTGAAGACACAGGCTCTGAGCAAACAGGATGTGGTGTCGATAAAGGCACTCGCAACATGCTAGCGTGGCAGCGTGCCAAACGCAAGCTGCCCGGGCAGGACTTGTGCTCCGAAGAACTCTAATTGAATTCTTTCGGCAAGTGTAGCAGAAAAATTCATAATGAGGTCCCCCCCCAACTCCCCACGATGGCAGTCAGCTTCTCCAGTTGTGTGGATCCAGTGAAAAAGCCATTTTTAACAAGGGTAGGGGACGTGAACGGACGTTAACCTTAACACTGTGTACTGCAGGGGAAAAACAATGATCGAATCCGTGGATTTTTATTTTCAAAGCGATTTAAGGAAGGCATTCTGCCATAATCAGCTTTACTACCCCTATTAGCACAGGAAAACAAGTTCTGAACCCGGCTCCCTAGTGAAAAACGCAAAATTTGTATAATTAAAATTATACTTGTGAAATTCAAACACACTTTAATTTCCTAAGGGCCCCCTAATCAAGTCAGAAGTTCTTACTAAAACCAATTATCTGCTTTGAAAACAGAAGAGGAAACAGATACACGGAGGAGTCTTGGGGAGAGTCACAGCCCAATCTTTTCCTAAGTTCAAGTACCCTACTTCCATCCTTCTTCCCCAGGTGAAAGAGACGAGGAACCTACCGGTTGGTTTTTATTAAGTGTCATGTGCGTACGTTTAAACATTTTCATTTGCCTTTAGCCACAAAAATGACAAATTTGAGAGCTATCCCAGAGAGAACTGAGCTGAAAGGGATTAAGAAGAAGAAGCAAAAAAAAAAAAAAAAGGCTTGCCATCGATAAAGACATGCTGTATTTCCACCCACTCCGAGCCCCGTGTAAATTTTTTTTTCTTAAGATTTCTCAGTTTTTCATACACGTGCCCATCACTCTCGAAGAAGATTCAGGCCAGCACCAGGATGAGGAACAAGATGGCAATTTCGGCCTCATTTCTGGAAGCTCCGAACGACAGAGCCAGCTATGTCCTCCCAAGGTGCCAGCCACAGCAAGACCCAGGTTCCTCACCTCCTTACCAGGTAATAAACCCCAAATACTCAAGTTTTTCTTGAGTCACTAGCAATTCTGGCACAAGAGCCACATGGAAATACGGAACACTTTCCAAAGCACTAAAATATTTAAGAAGCGGTTGTTGCAAGGTTCCATGTATACCATCAAAATGAAATATTATCAGGCTAGGGCCTTTAAAAAAAAAAAGCCGATCTCACAAGCCTTCTCCAGCCTCTCTGGAATCCATCTCGGAGATGAAGAAACTGACTTTTCACTCTCAGCCCCCATGCCCCAACTGTGCCCAGCTCTGTGATGTCAGCCTCACCAGCCACCCACCGGGACCCCCGCTCAGAACTATGAAGATCCTCCTCATTTAAAGCTTTACTTTTCAGGAGGTGGAAACAGAACGCTCACCCCACACAGCGTCTCGAGAGTGGAGAGAGAATACCGCAGCCAACGGAGCAGGCTTTGGTGTTAAAACTTTTTTTGTGTATGTCTTTTTGCCTTTTTATGTAGAGCCGCACCCGCGGCATATGGAGGTTCCCAGGCTAGGGGTCTAACAGGAGCTGTAGCCCCCGGCCTCCGCCACAGCCACAGCAACGCGGGATCCGAGCCGCGTCTGCGACCTACACCACAACTCCCGGCAACGCCAGGTCCTTAACCCACTGAGCGACGCCAGGGATCGAACTCGCAACCTCAAGGTTCTTAGTCGGATTCGTTAACCACTGAGCCACGAAGGGAACTCCGGTGTTAAAACTTTTGATGGGAAGCCAGGAAACGCACATGCGTGCACACACACACCAGGCACCCACACACATGCGTGCAGAAGGAGACACACTCAGCTGAGGGCAAGTCATGGGAACCACTACCTCGCTGGACCCTTGCCCCCCTCCCACCAGAGCGGTCACCTCATTAATGTCACCCGGTGTCACATTTTGCTGCACTAGGTCTTTCTGCGCTCCGTTCCCGCAGGCGGCCCGAAGCCGGCTGCCGTTGCAAACTTCTGTTCTTTGGGAAACTATCAAAAGCTTGGATTGGAGAAAGGAAAAAAAATACTTGTATAGGGCCTCTCAGCTCACACTTTCCCCTCCTCCAGTTTCTTCTCTTTGCTGCTTTATTCAAAATCACTACACACACAAACCATGTTCTGAAAGTCATTTACAACAGGCCGGCTTTCAAAAAAAAAAGAGAGACAGAGAGACAGAGAGAGCTAGTGATTGCAGTGGCCCGTCTATTTGCAATTGCCCAAAGAGAATAATTCATTTCAGTGGAGGATATGGATGAAGCCCTGAATACATTCCAACACCGTTTTCTGCCCTTCAAAACAATAAAAATGTAAAAACCCCCGACGAAAGAAGGCCTGGGGTGGCAGGAATGAGACTCTCTTGACCCCCAAGGAATTTATTCTCCTGGATCTTCTAAAGCACTCTCTCCCCGGAATGCATCATCAAGACCATTTTATTAGATTTTTCTAAACCCTTGAAATTGTCACATAATTGAAACAGAAACAGCAATTTAGAGCTCTGAATGGATTTCTTAAAAAGAAGACTGTGGGCTGGCCCAACATCCCCTTCTCGGCCATTCTGTCCGAATTTAAGGCCCTCGAGTCCAAAACCCTGTTTATCTTTGAAATCCTCCCCTGCCATAAAAGTTACACGTTCCCCTAATGCCTCAGATTTCAGGACATTCAGGAGGAACTCATCCCAGACAACAGGCTAAAAAAAGAATCCATTAGCATTAACTTGCCTGTCACAGCCAGTGACAAATAAATGAATGTGAGGCTTTCAGATCAGTCATTGGTGGAACTACCCCCAGGCGGATAAAGCCCAGGACTAGGAGACGGAAGGCACACAGGGAGACCTCTCACACAGCGGGTCTTAGCTGTGCCCTGGCTGCTCCCCAGGACTCCACTCTCAGAAGCAGCAAAAACAGGCATCAGATGCAGAAAAGAAAATGCATTCCCGATGCCCACGGAGCAGACCCCCCCAGATAAAGGATCCACGCTCTTTCCCCCTCCAGAGCACAGGGCCCCAGGAGCAGACTGAGCCACCGGCACAGAATTTTCCACATCTCTTGGGAGTTCCCGTCGTGGCGCAGTGGTTAACGAATCCGACTAGGAACCATGAGGTTGTGGGTTCGATCCCTGGCCTTGCTCAGTGGGTTAAGAATCCGGCGTTGCCATGAGCTGTGGTGTAGGTTGCAGATGCGGCTCTCGGACCCCGCGTTGCTGTGGCTGTGGTGTAGGCTGGCAGCTACAGCTCCGATTAGACCCCTAGCCTGGGAGCATCCATATGCTGCAAGTGCAGCCCTAAAAAGCGAAAAAAAAAAAGAATTTTCCACAACGTGCCATGCTATCGGTCACCCTTAGAAAAGCCTAGTGGTACCAATCAAGGCATGAGCTGCTAGGTAAGGCCATTTATGACCAGGGCAGTGCCATCTATGGGGACAGTAACAGATAACAAATGCTTCCACTTGGACCCACGACGTGCAGCTATCACCCTGGGCCCTTCATCTGTGTTAACCCACTGAACTCCCTTAACAGCTCTAGGACGTAGGAAATGTTAAGAGTTCCCATTTTACAGATGAAGAAATAGAGGCACAGAATCATTGTGACCTGCCTAAAACTCCTTAGCTAGTAAGTGGTATTTAACCGTGCCAGACAGATTCTTAAAAAACAGGCAATGGAAAGTAACTTGAAGCCTCCTGGCCAGAGTAGGCTATTCTGCAGCCTGAAGAGCAGTCCCGCAAAGCACCAAGAACCTAAAAATCTACCCACTCGTGTCAGATGCAGTGGGGCTGAGTGGTTAAAAGAGCAAGGACTTGGGATTCAGAAAGACTCTGGACCCAAGGCCAACCCCGACCTTTACTAGTTCTGTAGCCCTAGGAAAGCTTATCTTCCTCGGCCTCAGTTTCCCCATCTGTCAAATAGAATAAAAACTACTGCACAGACCAAACTCTAAGGATGAAATCAAAAAACACTGGCATTCCCTTCATGGCTCAGCAGAAATGAATCTGACTAGCATCCACGAGGGATGCAGGTTCGATCCCTGGCCTTGCTCAGTGGGTTAAGGGTCCGGTGTTGCCGTGAGCCGTGGTGTAGATCACAGATGCAGTTCAGATCTGACGTTGCTGTGGCTGCGGTGCAGCCCAGGGGGTGCAGCTCTGATTCGACCCCTAGCCTGGGAACCTCAATATACCATGGGTGTGGCCCTAAAAAGACACAAATAAAAAACATTAAGTATACAGAGGCTTAGTACGGTTCCTCAGACATACTGACACACAATACCTGACCACCATTACTCTGAGCTGGGATTTTCCTCTTTGATTATACAAGGTCTCAAAGTAAAATAAAGAAGCATACGAGTTCCCGTCGTGGCTCAGTGGAAACGAATCTGACTAGGAACCATGAGGTTGTGGGTTTGATCCCTGGCCTTGCTCAGTGGGTTAAGGAGCCGGTGTTGCCGTGAGCTGTGGTGTAGGTCGCAGACCCGGCTTGGATCCTACGTTGCTGTGGCTGTGGTGTAGGCCGGCAGCTACAGCTCCGATTAGACCCCTAGCCTGGGAACCTCCATATGCCACGAGTGTGGCTCTAGATAAGGCAAAAAGACAAAAAAAAAGTATAGTAACTAGGTACCCACCCTGAGAATAACTTCGCAGATAGCGGGGAATCTGATGCTATCTACCCCTGAAATAGAGAAAAACAGGGACCTTGCTGCATTGGGCGTGCAGTGGACCCCAAATGGACAAACCATCTTCAGCTGCTGCTATCACATGGCGCTCGGTCTCGAGACCACACTGCCTCACACCTCCCTCTCCAAAGGCAGACATGGAGATTCCAAAACCTCACACGTTCCAGGCAGCCACTCAGCCAGAGGCAACTCCAATCTGACACTCCCTATTGAAGCGACAGGTCAGGATCCCCTGAGCCACACAGGGCACAGGTCCCGGTGTCGTACAATGAGTGATTTCCAAACAAAGAAATGACATCTCGAGGTCTACAGACAGTAAGGTCAAGATCACAACCTAGAGAAGGATGAAGAACAGAAGTCTGGGATCCTGTCTACAGCACGGCCCCTTGTTAAGGAGACGAAAAGGAGGAGGGGAGACAGTGGGGACTAAGAGAAGGACCACACACCCCGAAAGATCGGGGTGGTATCCGCCCAGACCCCCACTCCCAAAGAAGGGTCGACAGCCAGAGAGAACGCAGCAATGAATCACGCTGAAGGCACAGGTCCAGGGTGGAGAGTTCTCCGTGAAACTGCACAGCCACGGTCCTGACAGTGACCCCGGCTTCTACATCGGTCCCAAAGAGCTACATTCACACGGAGCAGCCCATGATCCTACACACACACACACACACACACACAAAACAGGTTCCCCAGCATCTGCTAGATCAAGCACAGACGCGTTGGCTCTGCCTGGCATTCAAGGACTTCTGCAAGCTGGCCCCAGACATCCGGCCGTACACACCCTTTGCTGCAGCTGCGCGTCCTGACCTCCTGGTCCCCAGTAGGAAGAACTGCATTCCCGCCATTCTTCCTTCTTACCTGTTCTTCAGAGGCCGGGGGCAAAACCTACCTCCCCCAAGGGGCTCTCTTCACTCCTCCTTCCTCTGCGCCCACCTCTCGCCCTGGGCTGTAACACACTCAGCACCGCTCCCCCCAACCTAAAGGTTAAGATCCCCGAAGACAAGCACCAGGTCACCTCCTTGGTCATCGTGCGTGCAAAAGAGCACTACTAAAAGCTAAGGCTTTTTTTTTTTTTTAATTAATAAAATATGCTTGTGCCTTTAGTTTTATTGTCCAGTAGAGGTGCGAAGGCGTGAACCCAAGTAATCATAAAACTCCAAACAAAGCAGCTAACACGGTCCCCGGTGCTGAGCAGAGACTTGGTAAATAATTACTGAACACTGGAAGTGGCCTGTGAATGCATTGAAGGCATAGCCCACGCCCACCTTACCCTGCTGAGGCTTGTTTTTTTTTTTTTTTTTGTCTTTTGCCTTATCTAGAGCCGCACCCGCAGCATATGGAAGTTCCCAGGCACGGGTCTAACAGGAGCTGTAGCCGCCGGCCAACGCCACAGCCACAGCAACGCGGGATCCGAGCCACATCTGCGACCTACAGCACAGCTCACGGCAACGCCGGATCCCTAACCCACTGAGCAAGGCCAGGGATCGAACCTGCAACCTCATGGCTCCTAGTCAGATTCGTTAACCTCTGAGCCACGACAGGAACTTCTCTGCTGAGGTTTTCACACCTGCCGGCGTGCTGTACACCTGCCCTCTGGCTCCCTCTTCGCTAAAGTGAAAGCCCCACGAGGACAGGAACTTTGTGCTGTTCTCCACACCATGCCCAGAACTGCACACAATATCAGGCACACAGCAAGTGCTCCATAACGTTTGGTGAATAAAATGAAGGAGTGAGTTCCTGGCACAAGGCCCAACGGATGTAACAGTGCACTTTCTGCTGATTTACTATTGTCAGACCAGCCACAACCAAAGAAGAGGGAGAGAGCTGCGGAGATCCAGAGAAAGAGGTGTTACACCCCAGAGGGAGCAGGGAGGGCTCCGCGGAAAAGCTCACGACCAAGCTAGGCTCTCAAAGAAGGGTCTGTTTCGTACAGTAGCGAGGAAGGAGGCCCGCGCAGATGGGGATCCACAGACGGGGGTGGGGGGGCTGTTGAGCGAAGGCAGAACGTTCTAGTTCTAGGCAGCAAAAGGTTAGACAAGTCGGGAAATAAGCTGGAAAGAGATCCCAGTACAGACCTTTGTATTTTTTCCTGTGTTTTTTGTCTCTTTAGGGCCTCACCCTAGACGTATGGAGGTTCCCAGGCTAGGAATCCAATCTGCGCTTTGGTCACCGGCCACAGTCACAGCCACAGCCGTGCAGGATCCAAGCTGCGACTGCGACCTACACGGCAACACGGGATCCTTAACGCACTGAGTGAGGCCAGGGATCGAACCTGCATCCTCATGGATGCTAGTCGGGTTCGTTAACCGCTGAGCCACGACGGGAACACCCCCGGGACATATCTTGAAGGACCTCACTTACCTGGCTGAGTTTAGACATTGCCCAGTGGGCATCGGGAAACCAAGGGTTTCCTACATCCCCAGAAAGTGGGTGCACGCCATCAAAACACAATGAACAGCTTCTGTAAATGAACACCCCAGACCAATCAAGAGGACAGACATGAGGATCTACAGCTTCCCCCCCTTTTTTGGCCACGCCCACAGCATGGGGAAGTTCCTTGGCCAGGGACTGAACCCGCGCAGTAGCAGCGACCCCGAGCCACTGCAGTGACAGCGCCGGACCCTTAACCCGCTAAACTACAGCTCCCTTTTCTGTTCCAGGGGCTCTCAGCCGGAGGATGTGCAGTTTTCAAAATACAAAATAGGGCACAAAGCACGCATGCAGCTTCCAGAGGTACCCACAACGGTTTCTCAGAGGGCTCTCCTCCCCCTCCGTTCCCTGAGGGGCAGAGGAGTCTCACCTGTCCGCCCAAAATATCGGGCACACAGAGCACTGGCCCTCCAGCATCTGGGCGGACTGACCTTAACATTGAAACGAAAGCATGTGAGGAAAGGCAAAATCCAGGGTAAGGACGTTTGTAGGACGAGGTGCCCCTCCCCCCGAGCTGACACCTGCTGCTGCCGGAGATGCAGGAAGGAGCCTGGCACCTCGACAAGAAAGAAGCTAAGCCACTAATCCCCCAAGGCCCCCGCTGCTGTTCATGCGGGCTGCAGATGCCCTGCCACATCCCTGCTGGGGACAGACTACCCACCGGCAGGTCGGTTAACTGTGGCTGCCTAGATGCCAGCTGCAGAGCATCCAAGATGGCAAGACGCGAGAAGGACCTGACCCACAGCAGCGGGGAGGAGGCCAGATGTCGAAAACTCACCCATCGCCCTTGAGAAGCTGCCAAGAAACCACTTCCCCGGAACAGGAGGCACGTGGATGAAACGCCTGGGCTGCCCTGCACCCATCTGGAGCATCCTTCCAGGGAAGAGGAAAGCCTGGCTTCTAGCTCAACCTTGCCACCACTTAGCTGCGCCCAGGGCAACCAACACCACTTCCCCAAGTGTCAGCTGCCTCCCCTGTGCAAAGAGCCAGGCTGGGTTCAACTTGCTCATTTAAGGAACCCACCGCCAACCATCAGCAGCTCCCTGCCGTCAGAGGGCTTCCATTCCAAAGAAGAATTTTCTTATGGTATCTGCCCCATCGTCATTTGGTGAGTCTACAAAAATCATCCTCTAACAGAGATCCGCTGCGTGCTATTCTGTGCCAGGCTGCCGGCAGAGACTTCTGCATTCCTCTTGAAAAATGCATCCGTGCAGGGCACCCCATGATCCAGGTTTTTTTGTTTTTTTTTTTTTGTCTTTTTGCCTTTATGTAGAGCAGCACCCGCAGCATGTGGAGGTTCCCAGGCTAGGGGTCTAACAGGAGCTGTAGCCGCCGGCAGCCACGCGGGATCCGAGCCGCGTCTGCAACCTTCACCACAGCTCACGGCAACGCCGGATCCTTAACCCACTGAGCAAGGCCAGGTATCGAACCCACAACCTCATGGTTTCTAGTTGGATTTGTTAACCACTGAACCACAACAGGAACTCCCACGATCCAGGTTTTAAAGGGGAGGAAACAGGCTTGCAGGGGCTGAGGTGACTCGGCTGGGATAGAAGAGGCAACTGCAAAAGAGGCTGAAGGAATGAGATTTCTCTTGATCAACAGATAAGGTTCTGGCCTCTAAAACTTGAGAAAAACGGGAACGGGGAGAATGAAGAAGAATGCCTTGTTACACCCAAGGATCACTCGGGCCGAGGGTGAGTTACGCCCAGACTCACTCTTGCCCCAAGATGGGCAGCCTCCTGGCTCCTCCATCAAGAAAAAGAACCCACGAGTCTGAACTGAACTCTTCCAGGCAGGTAACACTTCTGCCCAAAAGACCCGAAGAAAGCATATGACATGATCTCGCCCACGGCTTCAAATTAAGTCATCTTTTTAGAGTGGCATGACCATTTTAATCTTTAAAGACAGAGGTGGTGGTGGTGGTAGGGGAACTCTTACATATTTTACAAAATGAAATAATCACCCAGAGAAACAAAGAGATACAGAACAGACTTAGCTTCTTCCGATCAAAATGTACTTCACTAATTAACGGCCACTAGTCTCCAAAGAGTCTCCCCTCGACTAGTTAATAATGCCTATTATACTTCACTTGAGATGTGAACGCTTATAGCGCCAAGACAGAGAGACGAACTGCAGGATCCCACACCCTCCCTTTGGTCTCTCATTAAAATTCTGGTCAAAACAGATTTTTATTTATATGATACATTAAAGAATATTGTGACAGTCCTAAGAGGAAATCTGTTCTTCACTGCCACGGGTTTTCTCTTGTATGACGTTACAGTTTCTTTGCACCAGTCTTGTTTTAACACCGCCACGGAGTATTTCTCTGGCGAGCGTTAGCAAGGAGGGACCGCCAGAAGGCGGAGAAATGAATCTGAACTGGAAGGCACGCAGACACACCATTTACCAGCCTTTCACCGGGTTCCTGAGAAGGGGCAGGGGCTCACCTCGCCCCTGGGCCCTGGCACACACACCCATTTAAACCGAAGGGAGATAAGCAATAAATAAAAAAGGCTTGAGTTAAAAGTTCTACTCTCCGGCCAGCCGGGCTTTGGCCTCCAACACCAACTTCCGTCTGAAACGCCCCTGGCTGGATTCAGATTCTATCTGAAAACAGCCACGAACAAGGAAGATGCTCGCTCTCCAACCTGCCCCAACTCCCCAGCACCACACCCCGCCGATCCCCCAGCTGCTTCACTGCTGAGCAATCCCGGGACCATCTGAGAGATGCCCTGAGGGCTCAGATGGAGACACACACCAGACAGTGTCACACAATCGGATGACTTCACAGGGCTTGGGCGAATTACCCAACCATGGAACTTCAAGGTACCCGAGGCGCTGGCTGGGATTCTGCCCTTCGCAGCCCCACTGACTTGAGCGAGCCGCCTCCTCCTCCACTCCCCTCGCTGCCTAGGACAGCGCCCAGCTCAAGAGCCAGGTCACACCACTTCTCAACCCACCTGTGCCTTAGTGTCCTCATCTAGAAAACGGAGATAATCCTCAAAGGGCAGAAGCGAAGACTGAGTGAGTGAACACGCACATCAGGTCCCTACCAGAGTGCCTGGCACATAAACTCAATTAATATCATTACTACTAGTCGTCTCATGAGATGGCTGTGAGGACACCACAAAAAGAAAAATAAAAACAGCAGGTAACACATACCCTATGCTGGGTCTTCTTTCAGGCATTTTACCTTTCCTTTTTTCTTCTTTTTTTTTTTTTTTGTTTTTGCTCGGCATATGGAGGGGTTCCCAGGCTAGGGGTCTAACAGGAGCTGTAGCTGCCGGCCTTCGCCACAGCCACAGCAACGCCAGATCCAAGCCCCGTCTGCGACCTACACCAGAGTTCACGGCAACGCCAGATCCTGAACCCACTGAGCGAGGCCAGGGATCGAACCCACGTCCCTCGTGGCTACTAATCGGGTTTGTTACTGCTGAGCCACAGCGGGAACTCCCTCCCTTTCTTAATTTATTGACTCTGTACCCAGACGCAATGAGATGGGGAGACTGAGGTTCAGGGAAGGTAAACGATTCGCCCCAAAGTCACACAGTTAACCAGCAGCATAGCTGGGATCCAAACACAGGCTGCTGAACTTGCAAACAACAAGTATAAGAAAGGCGGTTAAACCAACAATGAGGATGATGGCGAGGATGAGGATGACAGGTCCCCAGGCCTTCCCCCTCTGCCAGGCCCGTTCACCCGTCACGACAACCTTCTGAAGGAGCCAGTGCCATCCCTCCCATTTCACAGATGAGCAAACCCGGGTAATTAACTCAGTGCTGCAGGACCTGGGGTTCGGGTGGAGAAAAGGGATAGGAAAGTCCTTTGCAAAGCTGTGTGTGTCATTAAAATGTGTTGTTATAAAACCCCTAGAACTGAATGGACAGATGTCCTTGCCCAACTGGTTGAACGCTAGCTCCTATCCAAAAGTCTGTTAATTCACATCAGATTCGGAGGGCGGGAGGGGTGGGATACGTGCGCACACTTTGACAGGTTCAAGAAATAGTCTGTCTCGTTTTTTAAGCTGAACGCATCACTGAAAAACCAAATGCCAGAGTATATTGAAATAGAATACTGTCCTCCTGGTTTAAAAAAAAAAAAAAAAGCCTAGCAGGTTGTGGGGGAGCTTCAAGAGAGAGGAGAAAACAGGTCAAACCCATGGTTTGACCAAGTCAGGGATTTTTCCAGTTTCCGTCTCGAGTAATCTGATCCCAGTTCTGGGTGATCAAGTGACTAACCTGGAAATTCGAAGATTCACGCTTATGGAAGAAACAGCACTTCTTCCAAACTCAGGAAACACTGCTAATTCTGGAAGCCTTCTGAAATGTCAAGGATCACACACAGTTTGGAAAGCAACCTTTCAACGCTGAAGACGGTCCCAAAGTTTGTGCTGGGTACGGAATGATATAACCTCGCTGGTTCATTAATCCCTGTCAGTTGCCAAAGCATTAAAGGAAAAAAAAAAAAACACCTAAAGAAAACATTTCCCTATTTTTGTTCAGAGATTTGTGTTTCCTTCAAAAAAGAGAAGGGAAGAAGGAGAAAAAAAAATCACACAGCAGAAAGAAAAAGAGGGGGACAGAGGGAGACAGAAGGAGGAAAAGAGGAAGAGAGAGAGCATATGACCCCAACCTGAAATCCTCCAAATATTATCTACAACAGCCCACGATCTATTCATTGATGTGCAAAACCATTTCTCCCTTTGCACACCTAAACGGTTCCACTTCCAGGAGACCACACTTAAAGAAATAAACTGAATTTGCTGAAACCACAGCTCTTTCTCTTTTGGACCTATAATGAGTCTATAATGAGACTCTTCACCTTTCCCCTAAAAGAGTGCCCAGGCCACGAGAGGCAAATACAGTCTCTCTTCCAATATTACATAGGGAAGAAAAGCATATAATTAAGAAGTGCAAATTTAGCATGGAAGCCATAAGCCCTTTAAAGTTCACCTTTGGCTTCGTGCAGCTGTTTTCTCGAGACCACACCTGGAGAGCTCAGTCAGAACCACGTTAACTACAGGCCTGGGGAAAAAGTGAAGGCCTATCTCAGGTGGTTCAGCAAGACTTGTAGCACCACTCCAAAAAGGGGACGCTTCCAGCACTTCTCCGCCCAGGCGCCAGCCTTTGCACAGAAGAGCAGCAGTGCTGGTTTTAAGAACACCCAGATTTGTCCAGCCTACCTGAAACCAACACATCCATCGCGTCCTCTGTCAGACAGAAGATTTCATGGATCTACAAAGTTGTTCTTCCAAGAAAGGGTAAGCTGTTTATTTAAATTCTAGTCCTCTCTGTAATATCCAAGTTGTAAGGCCTCGAAAGTCACGAGGAAAGGTCCAACTTTTTCTAATCTCGGCAATGCTTAAAAAATAAATAGAACCTTGCAGACACGTTGCAAGAGACGGAGCCACGTCCTCCCACGAAGGAGTAGGATTGTCCCTGTCCCCAGCTGGACGATCAGAACCCACCTGGACGGCTAGCTTGCACTTGTGCCTGAGCGCACGCACACACACACACGGTTATCTCACAGCGTGTCCAGCCCAGCCTGGCCTCTCAGCCACACACTGATACCCTGAAGACACCACGTACGCCAGGTTTCAAGGCTTCATTGCCAAGGTTCAGTCTGAAACTTGAAATCCAGCAAGCGTTTCCGAGTACTAAAACCCTACGACCCATTCTCCTACTTACCTTGGGTTGCGCTCGACGAGGAAATGCGACTTTGGGGTCAATCTGGGGAAAAATGGAAAAGCGGGAGTCAACAGCAGCACTCCGAGGGGAGGGAAAAAAAGTATGATTAATCACCTAACTACGAATCACTCATTTCTCAGGCTTTTAACCTATCTTTTAGTTAACTTCTCAGGCAACTCAAGTTTGATCTAAACTTTCAAGGCCCCTCCCCAAATGGTAACAAGTGCGGCCAGCCTGAAATGTTCTGCCATGTATATCCATGTGTAATGTGCTTTAATAAACCCGGTCTGGTGTGTTCTCAATTTAGGCAAGGGCTTCTCCTCCACGGACACTGAATGTTAAATGGAACCTGCACCTAAGGTGGGACGCAAGGCTTGGGGAAAAAAAAAGAAAAAGATGGGAACATATCATTGGAAAAAACTACAATCTAAAAATACGTGGAAGATCTAGCTGGATGGTAGATCACCAGATGGTAGTTCTTCTCCTCCGTGATAATCAAACAACACAGGTGGGGAAGGGGATTCCAAACTTTTTTCAAACCAACAGCATCCAAAAAATTCCCCACTGACATCAACACAATGTTCTGCTTGAATTAACTCACGGTTTGGCAGAAGTAAAATTATCTAAGATCAATCAAGAGGAGGGTCCGTTCTGTACTTCTATCTCAAAAAGAAAGCAGGTGCCAAAAACTAGGGAGCCCGAGCTGGTTCTTAAAAATAATAATAATGAATTAAAATGAAAGGAACCAAAGGGCTAAATGCACCTGGATTTTAAAAATCACACGGGGAGATTAAAAAAAAAAAATCTGTGAGCAACCTAAACCCATATTAGAAAAGTAAGGCCATTATGGGAAGAGGGTTTAAAAAAAAATTACTGGAAAAAAAAAAAGCAGTCAGAATTCAGTGTAATAATTAGGGTAACCGCCTACCCCAAGCCCAATTCCAAGGAAAAAAAACAACTGGTGCCCCGGATCAGACACATCTGCAGATCTCAATCAGGGACTGGCTTGAAAACTCTAAACAATTCCCACAGAAGCATCTGAATCTAACAGGCTGACGTGGGGTAGAGTTGGGGTGGGGGGGGATTGTTGGGTAGAAAATATGGGGAGGGAAGGAGTGAAAAAATATTCCCCTTGTTGGTTTTCATTAAATTTCTAAATGTCACAAAATCTTTGAGCAGAATTTATCGCAGAGCGTGGCATGAATACTGCTACAAGTTATGTATTTATCCGCTTTGGCTTTCATATTAAAATTTTCCCCTTTTAAAATGTAAATCTCAACCTTGTTTTCAGTTCTGCCATGGGGGGGGGAAGATAAAAGAGTAATGCTTTGGGGGAAAAAAAAAAGCACAGTGGAGGGTAAGTCACACCACAGCTAATTCTGTTCTGAGACTTAACATCCCCTAGGACCCAGCTGCTAAGACACAGATTTACCACTTTTATTAAGGTAGTTTGAAGACCTAATAAAAGTCTGCAGTGTGTTTCCCACCTTTAAACATCACCTGAGAAATGAGAGATTACTTTGCAGAAACTAACACGGACAACAACAACAAAAAATCTCTGATCTAGGAAAACTACCCTTTCGTGGAGATTAACATTATCACAGCTACAGGTGTATTCAGCACCAACTAGAGCCGTCGACAGGAGAAATACAACAGGTGTGGATTTTCCATTCTGTTGACCAAACGTAAGACAGCTATGTCTTTTCATCAACACTCCCCCAGAGTATTTTTCTTGTGCTCAACAGCACACGACTGCAATAATCAGTCACCTTGTTTTTTTTTTTGGGGGGGGGTGAAAGGTGAGGCACACGTTGGGGGGAACGGCCAGAAGCTGGAGGGAGAAGGGAGAGGTCAAAGCAAGCTGAGCGCTGAAAGAATATATCTAAAATTACAAAACTCAAAGCCAATTCAGGATTCCCGTATTGGGTGTTGCGATAACGGCGTGTCGCAACATACACCACAAGGAGAGCTTCTTCCGTGTGCCAAGTGTGCACGCTGAGATCTCGAAAAGGAGAGGATGGGTCAAGATATGGATGGCAAATCCCAACCTTTTGCACATCCCCGTCAACTCTTTTTTAAAAAAACGAACAGAAAAGAAAACTACCAAAAATGAACACATTAGTTAGTTAGGTACAGCTCTACTTACTGTAGCTACAGATCCTCTAGGAAAAGACTAGGGTACTATTTTGGATGTGAATGGCCGTTACCTAAACAAAGCTTTTAAGGTAACGGGTAAACAAGATCCTCGTTTCCATGTCAATAAACCAACCGCTTCTGCCTCCTGCACTGAACGTTGAAACAAAGTCAAAAGCTAGGTTATACTAAATAATAGCGACCTAAACGTGTCTACAAACAATTAGGGAGGGAAAACTACAGGCCTTGCACCTGATACTGAGAGAGATGACCCACCAGCCACTAGAGAAATCAAATACTCTTTCTCCGACCCAGGGTGGGCAGACGGATGGAGAATAAATTCCCCAATTTGCCTTGAAACATCTTTCCTCTTTAATTTTACTCACTTTTTGAAAATGTCTAGCCACGAAGTCAAGGAGATAAAAATTCTTCAGACATCAGCGATCACCCTGCAAACCCTGTCCCTGAGATTAAATGATCTAAAAGTACAGAAAGCCTGGGCCACAAGTTGCCACAGGTCCAGTGCAATTAATAAAGCAACTTAAAGTGTGTATGTGGGGTGCGGGGGGTCTTCTCTTGGGGCCGGGAGAAGGCATGCACCTGATCTCTGATCAGAGAAACAGGGTGAATTTGCAAAATCAATTCAAGGGCACCAAAGGTGGCCAGGTTTTGCTTCTCATCTCCTCCCTGCAGCGTTAAAGCCCAAAAGATCTTAAGAAGACAGCTCTGTCCCACTCTTTTTTTTTTTTTTTTTTTTTATAGAAGAGGAAACTGAGGCCTAGAGGCAGGGAAGAACTTGCCGGGTCTCCAAACCTGGCAGCGGGGCCTAGAATCAGATTCCTTGCCTTGTCCCTCCCACCCACCCACCACAGAGGTGAAGCCCCCAGCAGCCCAGCACTGCATCTCAACATCACCTCGGATCCCCGGTCCCTGCTTTATTTAAGTGGACGTACAAAAGCCGTGCTGAAATTCTAACAGACACACAGGGAAGGCAGGAGAGCGAGCATAAACCAGATCAACTCCCCTCCCACACTCCCTTTAAATGTATTATTACACACTGATACTTTCTTCCCTTCTGGCCTCAGAGAGACTTTCACCCCCGTCAACACTGGACTTGAAAACCTTCTAAAAATAAATAAATAAAATTAATAAAAGAAAGAAAGAAAACCTTCTAATGCTATATAAAAGTACCCAAAATAAAGGATCTGGAGAAAGAAAAGAAAAAAAAAACACGTTGAAACTCAAGGCCTTATCAGCCTTAGATTTCACACCATCTGGAGTCACCCACTGCCTGCCCAGCCTGGCTCTGTAAGGTCTCTTTCTTTCCCTGCTCAAACCACATTCCCAGCCCGAAGTGCCCAAGAGGAACCTGTTGCCTGGACTGTGATTAGCGCCCCCTCACCTCCTTCCGCCCCCCGTCCCCCTCCGCCAAGCAGGCTGTGCTTCCTAAAAGCCAATTCCTGCAGCCACAGTTGGTAACGCGGGCTGTGCTCGGCTGACAAAGAAAAGTTGCCTTGGCTCGGTAGTGGAGTTTCTCTGCATGGTCCTTTGGCCCGGAAGATAGCCTCTCCCCAAGCCGACCCCTCCCCCAAGCCTAGGCTTGGCAGCCTCAGGGGCTGCAGTGGGACAAGCTCTAAAAACAAAACCCCCAACCCAGCCGTCGCAGCAAACTTTAGAACCAACTTGCAAGCTCTGCTTCAAAGTACCCACTTCTCAGCACAGCAGCAAAAGGAGACGCTGTCTCTTTAAATAGGGCTGTCAATGCCCAGATCGGTCCTGAAAAGGGGCAAACAACAACAACAACGACAACAACAAGGAAAAGCAACCTACCGTCTTGGAATCTAACTCGTGGTGGGGCTGACCTAATACTTTATCTACACTTGCTGGGTCTGCGAACGTGACGAAACCGAAGCCTCTGAAATGAGACAAAGAGGGAGAAAAACAAACAAGAAAATGTGACACCGTTGAGAGCAACGAGGAGGGAGCCTCAACGCAGAACGGAAAGCAAAAAGTTGCCCCCACGCAACCCCACTCCCCACCGCCCTCCCCACCCCCTCCGCCTCCCAAGGAAACACATCAAGGTTAATGGGGGAAGTGGAACGGGGGCAGGGCGGCTGGAGGTAACTTGGAGAACGCTGGTATCTCCACTCTTTCGCCACCTCAATTTCTCTCCTCCTCCCCTTCCCTTTCTTTAACGCTTTGTTTTATTCCGAAGAAAACCGGGCACTTAGCGGAGATTCATTCAGCTTTCTAAGAGGGGCTTAAGAGTTTGGGGACTGGGAGTGCGGGGAAAGGATACGTTAGGAAGGGGAAAAAAAAAAAAAAACTATGTGGAAAGTGAATGGAAGCTGAATGTCATTTTAAACAGGAGAAAAAGAAGCGACGGAGAAATGACTTAAAGCAGAAATACGGGCATCTCTGTATCCAGAGTTCAGCCCCCATTAACAATAACCTTTGGGGTTAATGGGGGGGGATAGAGCGACGTTCGAAATCAGCCACATGCCTGAGCCCCATTCTAAATCCGCTTAGCTACTACCGAAGACACCTCCAAAAATAACACAAACTTTCTTCTAAAATAAAGACAAAATCCAGAAAGGAATGGTTTACCTGGAGCGTTTCGTAGTGGGATCTCTCATGACCATACATTCTCTAATTTCTCCAAATTTGCTAAAATAGTCTCTAAGGCTATCTGTAGAGAGAGAAAGAGAGAGATGGGGGGGGTGGAAAAAAAAACCAATGCAAATTTTGATCAAGGACAAAAACCAAAAGTAGTTTTCTGTTGTTATTCTGGGGGTTTTTTTGCACACGCGGGGGAAATTCGGCAACAGAGGTCGCGTAGAGGGCTCGGAAAGGATTTGCTATTTAAAAAAATAACCTTGCACAGAAGTGGGGAACCAATGGCGGGGGGGGGGCTCCTACACCGGGATAACAAAGAGCAATAAAGAAGCCAAGAAGGGGGGGACCCAGGCGTCCCCCCCTCCCTCCCTTACCTGGTGAGGTCTGCCAGCTCAGTCCACCGATAAACATTTTACTAGAGGGAGAAAACATAACAGAAGTGAGCACCGATGTCAGATCGGCCATTTTGACGTGTAACTTACAAAAGCTAAAAGGAAAGCAGGGGGGAGCGAGCGAGCGAGAGCAGGGAGGTGGGGTGGGGGAGAAGGTGACGGCGAAATGCAATCCAAAGGTGTGTAACTTCCACGGGGGGGGCGCGCGGGAGGGGCGGGGGGGCGCGGGAGATGCCCGGCTCCGCGCACCGCCGTCCCCGCCGCTGCAAGGAGAGCGAGCCCGAGGCGGCGCGGTGGGCAGCGGCTGGAAACTTACCCGGGGTCGTGCTGGGAGTCGTTGGCGCTGCCCGAGGTGCCTTGGCTCCCATTTGCCTCCATATCTGAGCCCCC
>PVHT020001179.1:2815993-2848103 GCA_004024745.2 Catagonus wagneri
CCCCTCCTCCTCCCCCTCCTCCCGGCGCACGTGGGGCGGAGTTCTAGAACGTCGTGTAACCAATGCCGGTGACGTCACGCACCCCGGTGCGGCCCCCGCCTTCCAGCGCGCGCACACTCGGCCCCCCGCAGCCGGACCCACGGGGGCGGTGCGCGAACCCCGCGGCCCGAGGGGCCCCGCCTCCGGGCGGGCCGGGCCAGGGGGAGCGCACCCCGACTTCCCTAGATCACATGGGCTGCAAGGGGCGGGTGGATCGGGGCAGGGGGAGGCGCGGGGAGCTCGCCACCGCTCCACACTCGGGCTGGGGAGAAGACGCCCCCCACCCTTTCTAGGTCGGCCTCTCCATTCAAGTTCCCCAGCCCCAGCCGCCGGGATCCGGGGATGGCACCAGCTGCCCTCCCGGCTCTGCGCCCTTTTTCCAGCCACCGCGCAGAAATTTAGGTCAAGGACGTCGGGATCAAACCCAAAACCTGGCGCTCCACGAGCGGCCCCCCGAGACCCCTCTAGCTCGGGGGCCTGCAGGATTGCGGAGACCCTCCCGCACCAACGCCAGCTACAAGTTTTATTTTCCTTTCGCGCTGCAAGTTCTCTCTGGCTCTCGCTCCAAACCGGCACGTCTTGCGCCGCTCCCCGCCCCTCCCTGGCAGAGGTACGAAATCCGTGCCCGGGAAAGGTTATTTTGGAACTTTGAGGAAACTGACGCGATTCCAGTGGTGAGAAAATGCCGAAGAAAGGGTTTCCGCGTTAATCATACAGAACTTAAAAAATATAAGAAAATAGGTTTATAGGGGTCAAGGTCAAATGATTGGCTTTCAAATCAAATTTTTGTATATAGTGAGAAAGAGTTTGGGAGCATCTCTGGGAGGGCTGGGAAGGGTGGTTATTTCAGGAAACCCCCCCTTAACCTCTTCCTTTTATATATATATTATTGTTTCTATGCTGAGGTAGTAAAGTGCATGAGATGTAAATAGACCAAGCCCCCCACCATCTGTGCAGGAGGCTGAGGGTGGCAGAAGGCTTCAGACACACTCAGGCTGGCCACCTTAGGAGCCTGGCACACAGTAGGTCCTGGCACACAGTAGGTGCTTAAAAAGTGCTGGTATCCTTTCTGGCACTGATAACACCAAAAAGACGATTCTGTAGCTTTCCCAAAACATCTCACGTTTAAAACAGAAGATTTCAGGCTGGCCAAATTCAGGCAGGCTGGATTCAATTTATGGTGTATTTAAAACAATAAGGATATAATTATCCTTATTGTTTTAAATTATTACAATAAATTGAGTTAATATGGCATGAGGGGCAACATAAAGTTGTGGTTCATCAAATACTCAGATTGATGTTAAGCATGAATTGATGCCCAATTAACACTTTTTCATTCGTTTTCATTGGATTAGGACACAATGGAATACACTCAACGCCAAAACTACCGAGTCCTCTGTGGGTCTTGGGAAAATGGCGTCTTTGGAAAATCCCAACGTCAGCCAAAGCCTTGAGCAACCAGACTCTTATTATTCTGTCTCCTAAACTGGGATAATTCTTCCTTGATAGAGTGAGGGAAGGGGTTGGAATGAACACATGGAAAAGTCCCTTTGTCATTGCAAGCCTAGAGAGCTGTGAGCTGAGCGCCTTATCAATCATAACTTCATATGATTTTTAGAAGGCACTTTAAAACTTTAGACCACAAACCCAAGCATCTTCCGTCACTCCAAAATGCTTCCCGAGTCATCTGGGGTCCCGTGTGTTGAAGAGCCAGTTGTTATTATGGTAATTGTTTATTATGACTATTCTCAATAACAAACAGAGCTGATTGGATTTTGTGTGGGATTTTTACACTAGACCCACAGACCATCAGAGGCAGAAGGGCCTTTTCTGACCCAACCCCGTCCTTTTACATCAGGGGCCCAGAAGAACCAAGCTTTCCAGGCTACGCCCCACCTCCACCTGTGAGTTCCTTGGAGGGGCTCAGGCCATCAGTCCCACGCCCTTTGGCTCTGCTGTCGTACATAATTATTCTGTCCTTCTCGAGGCCAGAGGGTGGGATGCCCTTGTTCTGCAGACCTGCACGCTCTGAGCCGAATTGAAACCCTGAGAGGGGCCAGCACTGCAGTTATAAAGTCAGTGGCTGAGTCAAAGTTGGAGCTTAAATCACCCACGCGACGTTGTTTTTATTTATTTAATTTTAATTTATATGCAGTAACGTTGACTCTCCTTGGTCTCTCATTCTGAGTTTTGACAAGTGCATGGGGCTGAGGAACCCCCACCATAACCAAGTTACACAAGTCTCTTTACATAATATATGTAATAGTTTATTATTACGATTACCGCTATTATTGTTGCTATCAGGCATTTCTCCTCTAACTCATTCCCTCTGTGTATTTCCTGGGCCAGGAGAATTCCAGGACCGTGTCAGTCTTCCATACTCTTAGTCTTCAAAAGCCCATGACGCTGTGGGACACTTCTTTTGTGTCACACTCACCGGTTGGCATCCTTGACGCCCACACTCTCCTGGTTTGCATCCTTCCTCTCAGACCATTCCTCCTTTCTTTGCCCTGACTCCTCCTCCTCCTCCGCCTTTCTTTTAAATATTGGTATTCTTTCTCTCCCCCATTCACACACCTTCCCCGTGTGAGAAACTGAAGAATGGGTTCAACACCACCTACAATCCGATATCACTCAAATTAAAATCTCCCTCCTGACCTCCCCACAGAGCTGCAGCTCCGGTTAATTTCTTACTCCAGGTCTCCCCTTAGCCTTCCCAGAGGGCCCCCAAACTCAGCCTCTCCGGAACCATGTGCATGCTCTTTGCCCTTAAGTCTGCCCCTCTTTTAAGATTCCCTCTCTCCGTGAACAGAACCTCGGCCGTCTTAGAGACAAGGTCTGCCCCTCCGCAGGTTGACACCTTCCCATCAGGAAGGACTGTTGGTTTTAATTCCTCAATCTCAAGTTCACCTTTCCTGCTATTGCAGCTCAGATGTCCCACTGGAGTGCCTGTTGCGAGACTCCTAAACATCTTTACAATACCCGTTCTTATTCTACTAATGTGCCTGGAAAGCATTCCCTGACCTCTCTGATGGGTTGCATCCCCCTTGGTACGCACTGTCATCCTGCCGGATTGTCCTCTGGGTACCCTGCCCTGTGTGATCATTTGCTTTCTTGCACATCTCCTCCACTAAGTCCTAAGCTCCCGTCCATTTGTGCTCTCCAAGTATTAGCTCGGTGCCTACTGGTGCATGGTTGACGCTCCGCAAATGTTTGTTGAACGAATGAAAGCATGAACAAATGAATGAAGGTCAACCTCTGATGTCGTTGTAGGGGTTTGTATCCATGTCCGTAAGTCAAAGTGGCTGCAATTTATTCCCTTCTCGTATTGGTTATACTGGCCTCGTAAAATGAACTGGTGAGTGTTTCTTCTTTTTCCATTTTCTCAAACAGTGTGTATAAAATTGGAATTATGTGTTCCTTGAATGTTTGGTAGAACTTGCTGGTAAAATGTCTGGGTTTGGGATAAACATTTCCTAGACTGATTTTTAACTACTGGTTTCATTTCTTTGGTGGCTATGGATCCCTTTAGGTTTTATGTTCTTCCTGACTCAGTTTTTACTCGTATTTTTCAGGGAGATTATCCATACCATTTAGGTTTTCAAAATTTACTGACAAAATGCTGTTCATAGTTTTCTTTTAATATATTTTCATCTCTGCTGCATCTACTCATAACCTCTATTTTTTCATTCCAAATATTTTTTTTTTTTTAATTTGATGGCTGCACCCATAGCGTATAGAAGTTCCCAAGCCAGGGATGGAATCTGAGCTACAGCTGTTGACCTGCATCACAGTTGTGGCAATGCCTGATCCTTTAACTCCGTGTCAGGCCAGGGATCAAACCCATGCTTCCTCAGTGCCCTGAGCCACTGTAGTCAATTCCCAACCCTCTGAGCCACACCAAGAACTCCATCACTCCAAATATTATCATATATGTATCTTCTCTTTTCTGGATCAGTTATGTCAGAGGTCTCCCTATTTTTTATCTAGTGTTTCTTTCTACATTCTACCAGTGTTTTCAAAAAAACAGCTTTTAGTGTCTTTATTATTTGTTGAAATTTGCTTTGGTAAATAGTTGGTTTTTATAAATATTCCATGGAGTTTTGAAAAGAACGTGTATATCTTGTTTGTTCTGTAGCATTCTATATGAGTCTGTTAACTCAAGCTTGTTAATTACATTATCCAGATTTTCTGTAGCCTTGCTAATATTTTTCTGCTTGATCAATCACTTTTTATAGTGGTACATTAAAATCTCCTTATATGACTAAATTTGCCAATATCTACTATAAGTCGCTCAAATTTTGCTCTCTATTGCTCTCTATATTTTAATAGCATGTGATAAGGTACATCAAGAAAGCCTGTGAATGGGAGTTCCCGTCGTGGTGCAGTGGTTAACGAATCCAACTAGGAACCATGAGGTTGCGGGTTCAATCCCTGCCCTTGCTCAGTGGGTTAACGATCCGGCGTTGCCGTGAGCTGTAGTGTAGGTTGCAGACGCGGCTCGGATCCTGCGTTGCTGTGGCTGCGGCGCAGGCCAGTGGCCACAGTTCCGATTAGACCCCTAGCCTGGGAACCTCCACATGCCGCAGGTGCGGCCATAAAAAAATGACAAAAACGGCAAAAAAGAAAAAAAAGCCTGTGAAAATCTGCTATGACGGCATTTTTCTATTTTCTACATTTTATTTCTCTTTTTTGCTTTATGTATTTTGACACTATGTTACTAGGTGCATACAAGCTTAGATTTACCATTTTCCTAGTGAATTGTTTCTTTACTATATACACAGATGATCTTCAACTCTAGTGATTTTTGCTTTAAAGTTTACTTCGCTGGCAATAAATATGACTACTCCAACTTCTAGATGACATTTGTCTGGCATTTCTTTTTCCTTTCTTTTACTTTCAACCTTTCTTTGTAAATTTTTTTTTTATTATAGTTGATTTACAGTGTCCTGTCAATCAACCTTTCTATATCTTTAATTTTTAGGTAAGTCTCTTAGAAATAGCATATACCTGGATCTTGTCCATTTATTTATTCAGTTGACTGCTAGTAAGTTTAGTCCGTTTACCTTTAATGTAGTTGCTAATATTTTTAATGAATCTTAGGGGCACAAAACTATATTAATCACAGTCTCTGGCATAAACATACTGTCATCATTGGGTATATCCATGGCCTTATTTTATTTATTTTCTTAGTATTATGAGCTCTTTTAAACCTGCCACTCAGCTAGAGAACTAAAACAGTAACAATGACTTACAGTTGCTTATGTGCGCCTCCTCTGTTGTACCCCCACCATAAGAAAGTACCAATTTCAATCTTGTCTTTATTTATTTTAATTTTTTTTGCTTTTTAAAAAGTCATATCAAATTGTTATCATATACTTGTTTTAAATTTTTATGAAAATTTTCTGAGGCCTATATTTTTGTACTCAACATAGTATTACTTAGATTCAACTAGATTGTTGTATCTGGTTGTAGTCCACTATTTTTCACAGTTGTATACTATTCCATTTTGGACTCTGCTACAAACTAGTTCTCCTGTCATAGGCCTTTGGGTTGTTCCAGTTTTTTAATTCTTACAAGCAGTGGTGTATCAACAGCCTTGTGCTCTGACATATGTGAACCAAAAATTCTCTTTGGAGTGATTACTGGGTCACGAAGTATATAAATGTAAAACTTTACAAAATAATGCTAAACAGTTTTTCAAAGTTGCTCTTGAAATTTTTATTCTTACTAACAACTTACAGGACATCCTGTTGATCTACTAACTTCTGACATTTGAAATTCATGTCTCATTTTTCACTTTTTATTCTGCTTTCTCTAAGATTTTTGTTTATTTCCTTCTGCTGAACTGATCAAGAATTCTTTTTTTTTTCTTTTTTTTTGCCTTTTCTTTTAGGGCCGCACCCGTGACATATGGAGGTTGACAGGCTAGGGGTCTAACAGGAGCTGTAGCTGCTGGCCTTCGCCACAGCCACAGCAACATGGGATCCGAGCCGCGTCTGTGACCTACACCACAGCTCACAGCAACGCTGGATCCTTAACCCACTGAGCAAGGCTGGGGATCAAACCCGAGCCATCATGGATACTAGTCGGGTTCCTTACCACTGAGCCATGATGCTAACTCCTCTCTCATCCTTAAATGATGATTTCTGTGGGTGTAGAATTCTAGTTATTTCACCCTCAGCACTTTTATGTCATGTCTTCTTGTTTTCTATTTATTGTCAAGACATTTGCTGTCAGTCTAAGTGTCATTCCTTTGTAAGTAATCTGTCTTTTCTTTCTGGTTTTAAGCATTTTCTCTTTGTCTTTGGCTTCCTGCATTCTTATCACGCTGTGTTCAGGTATGAATGCCTTTTATTTACACGGTTCAAGATGCATTGCACATCCAAAATCTCAGGATGCGTTTTTTGTGTTTTTTTTTTAACCAGATCTGGAAAACTATCAGCCATTGTCTGTATAACTCCTGTCTTCCTTGCACTCCCCTGTTCTCTCCTTCTGGTGCTCATATTAGCTTATGAGGCACCTTCGATTTCTAGGCAACATACCCTGAACCTTCCGCTCAGACTTTCCATCACTTTGACTCTCTGTGCTGCTTCCTGGGCAATTTCCTCAGAACCGTTTCCTGATTTTTCTTAGCTCTGTCTAATCTGCTGTGTAACTCGTCCACTGAGCTTTCCATTTCAGTGACTGTGTATGTCATTTCCAGGAGATCTGTTCAGTTGTCTTTCGGGTCTACCTTCTCTTATACTCTTCTGTTATTCATTTTCGCGTAGTCCCAAATGTTCTTTTATGTTTTTAATAATTTTAAACTTAACTTATTTTATGTCTGTCTGATCCTTCTGTTCGCTGAGTTCCTGGGACTCTGGTATCTGCTACATCTTGATTATGGTGGATTGTATCCATGTATGTTTTGTAGTTTGGTGTTGGATCTGTATTTTTTATTTCCTTTTGTCTTTTAGGGCCATACTGACGTCATATGGAGGTTCCCAGGCTAGGGGTCGAATCGGAGTTGCAGCTGCCGGCCTACGCCTCAGCCACAGCAGCTCGGGATCCAAGCCGTGTTTGTGACCTGCACCACGGCTCACGGCAACACTGGATCCTTAACCCACTGAGGGAGGCCAGGGATCAAACCTGCGTCCTCATGGTTACTAGTCAGATTCGTTCCCGCTGAGCCATGATAGGAACTCCTTAATCTTCATTTTTCAGCTTTGGGGTTCCTGGACCATACAAGAAGGGTAAATTCTGGTCCCAGATTTACATGAAGACTGGGCTGTCATCCCAAATTCTTAGTGAAGACTTTTTTCTCCACTTTCAACTTATGCCAAGACAAATTTTCTTGTCTCCCTGTGCCGCTGGGGAGATCTTTTTTCCAGTGCATTATTTCTATAATGATTCATCCTTTTGAGGGTTCAGGATTTATTTGGGGATCTTAGTTCCATTTCTCCACTTTAAAGGACCCAAACTGCAGTCCCCTTTTCATTTTAATGCTCAAACTTCAGCCTTTCTTTTTTTCTTTTTTGCTTTCTTAGGGCCGCACCCACAGCATATGGAAGTTCTCAGGCGAAGGGTCGAATTGGAACTGTAGCCGCCGGCCTTCGCCACAGCCACAGCAATGCGGGATCCGAGCTGCATCTGTAACCTACACTAGAGCTCACGGCAACGCTGGATCCTTAACTCACTGAGCGAGGCCAGGGATCGAACCCGCAGCCTCATGGATACTAGTCAGATTTGTTTCTGCTGGGAACCCCCAGACTTCAGCCTTTCAAGGCCAACAAACCTGCCTGATACCAGCTCCACATGTTCCTTCTTGCTTACGGTGCCGTCATATCTCTCTTGCTTCTGGCACTGGAGGCCTTTCCTTGCTGTTCCATGAGCTCATTTCAGTGAGTGTTTATTGCATTTTGACTAGTATTTATATATGGTTTATATTTATAAACCAGTATTTATAGTAAGAGGACTTTTAAGTTATTTAGTCTGCCATATTGCCAGAAATGAAAACTCACTTCCATTTAATTCTTAGTATCTTCCATTCCTAACTTTTTTTTTTGTCTTTTTGCCTTATCTAGGGCCGCACCTGTGGCACATGGAGGTTCCCAGGCTAGGGGTCTAACAGGAGCTGTATCTGCCGGCCTTCGCCACAGCCACAGCAACGCAGGATCCGAGCCACGTCTGCAACCTACACCACAGCTCACGGCAACACCGGATCCTTAACCCACTGAGTGAGGCCAGGGATCGAACCCGCAACCTCATGGTTCCTAGTCAGATTCGTTAACCACTGAGCCATGACGGGAACTCCCTTGCATTCCTAACTTTTATCTTTTATATCAAATGCATTTTTTTCTTAGACTAGTGTAGCTTCTAGGACTTCTGAATTGTTTTTCTTCTGATTAGTCTTTTATGGTTGAGGCCGCGTTAAAAGTGCCTCAAGTGAGGCAAATGTTGGTCAGTGTGGCTGTTCATTATAATCACCTGGGAACTTTGAGAAAGACTGGTGTTTGGTTCCACCCACAAGATTCTGATTTAATTTTTCTGGGGGACAGTGTGGGCAGTGATCTTTTTTAAAACGTGTCAAGTGATTCGAATGTGCCACCAAGGTGGAACACGGCTATTTGAAAACACGCTGATGAAACCAATCAGACCATCATGATCCCTGGGCCCCACCCCAGAATGTCTGACTTATTTTGCCTGAGGGGAGCCCCAGGTATCTCTTTTTCTTCTTTTTTCAAAAATTCCCTGCTGATTGTAGTGAGAGTCCAGAATTGATGGTTATCCCGGGCACATCTAGTTAGAAGGGAGCAGTTAAAATAACATTAGAGGAGTTCCCATCGTGGCTCAGTGGAAAACGAATCTGACTAGCATCCATGAGGACGCAGGTTCGATCCCTGGCTTCGCTCAGTGGGTTAAGGATCTGGCGTTGCCGTGAGCTGTGGTGTAGGTCGCAGATGTGGCTCGGATCTGGTGTTTCTGTGGCTGCAGTGTAGGCCGGTGGCTATAGTTCTGATTTGATGCCTAGCCTGGGAACTTCCATGTGCCACGGTTGCAGCCCTAAGAATACAATAAAATAAAAGTAAAAGATAAAATAACATTAGAGCTTGGAAGCATGTCTAGTCCAACAGCTCCTGTTTGCGCAACTCTCCGTTGGACTCCTGGGGAGTTTTTTAATTTTACAGATTCCTGGAGATTGTGACCTGGTAGATTAAATGTAAGGCCAGAGAGCCTTTCATTCCCCCGAGGACTATGATGGCCAACGAAGTTTGGAAACCACTCAGCTAGTCCGTCTTGTTTTACAGAGGAAGAAACCATCCCTGAGACAAGCAGCTTTTTTTCTCAAGGTCGCGGAGCTGATTAAGAAGAAAGCTGACTCCTGCCTCCCGGTCTTGGGTCCATTTCATCCATTTCCAAACATAAAGCCTCCAGCTGCATCGGGAAGACCTTGGCCAGTTTTAAAAGGCACATTTTGGATTTGCGTGCAGTGATTTCAGGAATGTGGAGTTTTGGGGCTTGTGTGTGCGGATGGCACAGCAGAGGGGAAATAAAACAGTCTGCCGCCTTGCATGTAGGGTCTTACTAGTAGCCAGGTGACCTTGAGCTGATCGGGGCCACCCCCACCCCCCACCCCATCTCAAGTGCCTCATCTGTAAATAAGGAATCATGATGGTTTTAAAATAGCTCCACAAATTCTTTGGTACTCCTGCAAGAGGTGGAGCCTAATTTTAGCCCCTGTGCCCTGAGCGTGGACTGCACTTACTCACTGGCTTCGAATGAACAGAATGTGGGAGGAAATGATGGCAGGCAAATTCTGAGGCTAGAGCAGAGAAGGCACGTGGCTTCTGCCTCGCTATCTCTCCAGGGTCACTCTAGAGGGAGCCAGCTTTCATACCATCAGGATGCTCCAGGAGCCTGAAGGACCCGCCCACGTGGAGAAGAATTGCAGTTGCCTGTCAACAACCCAAACCACGATTGTGAGACATCTTAAGGGCGCATCATCTACCAGCCCCAGCCAAGCCTTCAGATGACGGCTCACCCCCTCAGCCCGTTGTCTCCACAGCAACTCCACGAGAGACCTTGTGTCAGAACCTCCCAGCCAAGCCACTCCCAGTTCCCCTACTCTCGGATCCTGGGCGAGACAATACATACTGGTTTGAAGCTACTAAGTGTCAGGGGTCGTTTGTTGCACAGACCAGGTGACTAATGGGGAGAGACTTCAAAATGTGTGAAAACAGAGCTGCTGTACTTCAGAGGCTGGCAGCAGGATTTCCTACGCTAAGGCTTTGAGGGTGCTTTAGTTTAGACTCTGGCCAAATGAACTGCATATTAGATATAAAGTAGCGATTGCATATTATTAACGTTATCAGATGGCAACACATTTCATGTTCAATTACCGACGATGCTTTTTCTGGAGCCTCGCTTTGCTCATCTTCTTATCCCCACTGCACACTTATAAAAGGTCACTGTCAAGATATAAAAATATACGTGTGATTTAAATGTCCTGACTCAGTTACTAACAACCGTGAGCATGTTTCCAAATTGGAAGAGCAAGATCCATTTAAACTTGCTCTTTTTCACAGAGCGCTCTCTGTTTACTTTTCGGTTTGGGGTTTCACGGGCAGGCCAAGCACCTCTCTGATTAAAGAGTCTGTTCGCTTTGTCTCCTGTAGCCTCACAGGCCTAACTCTTTAAGGACAGACATGGCCAACTTGCACTGAAAAGGCAAACCGTGTTTTTTTACCAGAAAATATTAAGTGAAATGAATTTTTATTCATGCAAATTCCACCAAGTATAAATTCCCTGTCTACAAGGAATGGGCCCTTTGTATTTCCCTTAAATAAATAAATAGCTTCTTTCCTCAAGCATTGTGCCTTCTGAGCATGCTCTTAAATTCAGGGTTAGTTTGTTTTCTTCCAGGGAATTAAAAATAAGCACGTATGGAGTTCCTGCTGTGGCTCAGTGGTGACGAACCCGACTAGCATCCATGAGGACGAAGGTTCAATCCCTGGCCTTGCTCAGTGGGTTAAGGATCTGCCATTGCCGTGGCTGTAAAGGCAGGAAGCTATATCTCCAATTCGACCCCTAGCCTGGGAACTTCCATGTGCCGTGGGTGCAGCCCTGAAAAAAAAGAAAAAGAAAAAAAAAAGCACGTGCACACAGATCCTAAGTCAGCCCTTCTTCCAGATACGTATACTATCGGAAAGCAAAGATGGTTTCTTTTTAACCATCATAACTGGAGGTATATAGCGTCTGGAAAAGACATGAAAAAAAAAAAAGCAGAGGGTGTGAGGCTGAGAGAATGTGAAACTATATTTTTCAAGCACTCTTTACTGCTCTAACATACAAAAGATCTTTATCTGTAATTTATTTACTCTTAACATGGTGTGATGTATTTAGAGACATAAAGGTTGCCTTAATGATGGAGAAAATATATTTTATTTTGTTATTTCTTTTCCAAACTGGGGAGGGAAGTGCAAAAAAGCTCCCTAGTGGAGAGAGAGAGAAGCATTTAGCCAAAATTCTTCTTTTTTTCCTTTTCCACTTGGCCCCTGGACACAGCTAGGAACCTAGTGTTGTGGTTGAAGTGTTTTTCTCTCTTTTGTGCCCTCTGCCTCGCTCTTCCCTTGTCTCCAACTCAAAATTATCACGCCAGCCCAGGCAGACGCTGCCTCCAAGTCTAGCTGAATAAGAACAGGTCAGACTCCTGATGAATCAATATCATTTACTGAGTGACCACAGCCAAGGATCCTTCTAGTTGCAGCGGGGCCAGCGTTTGGAAATCTTTATCCTTCAGAAGTTGCAGCAAGTGGACAGTAGCTTGGGTTGGGTGTGAGGCTGGCTCCGGACCTTCTGGGTAACAGCTTCCTGCAGGCAACACTTTCTGCCATCCCGGGGAGCCCCCTCCCCAGCCATGGCTCTGTCATTGAGTATGGGTCTCGCAGGCACAAGAGAGGAGCCTCAGAAATTAAATGGAAAGTTACCATTCTTATTAAAAAATAGCCCAGGGCTGTTCTCCCATGTACCTTAAAACTGTTTAACTGTCGTCATCACTTTTATACCTATAGGTAAATATTTTATCAGATGCCGTCACTGCTTGGCTGTTCGGCAGCCTTTGGCCTCCTAGCCTTGGCCTTCGCCAGGCGCTGCCTGGGAGGGTGGGAGGGCACTGGGCTACTTGAACATTTGACGGTGACAATAGAGAACCAGGCCTTTGCACCTGGAAGCCATTTTCTCCTCTAGCCTGTTGGGCTTAATCTTCCATTTCTTCTTTTTTTTAATCACTTACCAACTTAGCCTTGATGAAAGGTGCCAGGGCCCCCGAAGCAAATGGCTGCGCCTTTTAACTCCACCTGGAACTGGTTGACACGGTGCCACCCGTGGCCTCTCCCCTTCCACCTGCATCCCCGCTTGGGAACCTGCTCCATCCCCGCCGTGACCTCCTTGCCGGGCAGAAATCTAAATGTCACAGCTGGAAACCTGCAGGGCCCCTCCACCCAGGCCGGCTCCCGTGCTCTGCAGCTCATGCCTGTGAGCGCCAAATACTCTCATCATCTTTCCACCTCTGAGCCTCGCAGCCCCATCCACTTGCAGATTTGCCAGCAACAAGCTCGTAGCTCAGGCCCACAAACCCACCCATTTGTTTGGACCAACGTTGAGTTTGTTTCCTCAAAATTTTTTGCCTTTTACCATTTACACCGTATTGGAGGTGGCCAAAGCAGCAATAAGTAGCATGGCTATAGTGTCATTTCCTCCTGTCCTTGAGCCTTCAGGAGGCCACCTGGACGTGATCTCTTTCTGTGTGGGAAACTCCAACTTTGGAGGACCGGGGGTATGACGCCCTCTTCTGGTGGATTAAGGGAACGTCTCCTTGTGCCCTGGCCTTCCAGTTCCCTTTCCCGGTGCAGGAAACAGAAGTCCTTTCTCCGTTCCAGTCCCAGGTTCCAGAGTTCAGGGCCCTGTTATCCAATTTTGAGAGCCTTGTCCCACACACCCAGAAGTTTCCTGACGTGGAAACCAAGACCCACCACAAAAGCCCACCCTGAAGTTTCTACAATTACCAGCCAGCTAATTCCGAGGGGCTGAAAGAAAAAAAAAAATTGGAAGGAGACAGGGAGGGCGTTGGAATCTCTGAATGGGACATTCAAATAAGCTGAAATCAGATCTCTCTCTCTCTCTCTCTCTTTTCTTTTTTTTTTTTGGCTTTTTGCCTTTTCTAGGGCCGCACCCGCGGCATATGGAGGTTCCCAGGCTAGGGGTCTAACAGGAGCTGTAGCCGCCGGCCTACACCACAACCACAGCAACGCGGGATCTGAGCCACCTCTGCAACCTACACCACAGCTCACGGCAACGCCGGATCCTTAACCCACCGAGCAAGGCCAGGGATCGAACCTGCAACCTCATGGTTCCTAGTTGGATTCGTTAACCACTGAGCCACGATGGGAACTCCCAGATCTCTTTAGAAATAAATAAAAAGGAGTTCCCATTGTGACTCAGCAGTAAAGAACCCGACTAGCATCCATGAGGATTCGAGATCAATCCCTGGCCTCGCTCAGTGAGTTAAGGATCTGGCGTTGCCTTGAGCTGCGGTATAGGTCGCAGATGTGTCTCGAATCCGGCGTTGCTGTGGCTGTGATGTGGGCTGGCAGCCGTAGCTCCGATTCGACCCCTAGCCTGAGAGCTTCCATAGGCCGCGGGTGTGGCCCTGAAAAGACTAAGTAGATAAATAAAAGAAATCAGATCTATGTGGCCAAACATGACAGTGACGCACATATACAGAGACAGAGGGAAGAAAAGAATGAGGGAAAAGATTGGATGTGAGGACAATAGAGGACAGATTGTAGAGCAAATTGCTGAGTGAGAAAGACACTCATGCTAAAAATAACACGGCTTGGAGAGGGCGTAGGGAATAAAAGGGTGGCTGTGCCCGCGGGTGGGAGGAAGAAGAGGCTCTGTGTATCAACACCCAGATTTAGAGCAGGATGAACAAGGAACCACAGCCTCCAAGGAGAACAGATGAGCCTAAGAATTCCCTGGGATGAACCCCAAAAGGAATATCATCTCCACCCTCCTGCTTTTGCAAATGACAGCGGCTGGACACGCCTCTGGGATCTGAACCGGCCCCCAGGGGCTCCGGCACCGACTCAGCAGATCCCACCCAAGAAAGGGAGGTGAGTCCTGGTTTCGTAGATTCTAGTCTGGGTCACGGATAATCATGAGCATTTGAAAAATCAATTGGCCAAGTGGCGGCTGGGGAGGCCTGGCTTGGCAGAAGGCGTTCACGAGGAAGACCCGGGGGGTTAGCTGATCACAAGCTTGATGCAAACCTACAGCGCAAGAAAGCTGTTGAGAACCCTAATGCAATCTTAGGCTCTATTAATAGAACAGCGGAGTGTGAGGAGGCAAGCAATAATCCCAGTGCATGCTGGCGGGTCAGGCCACATGCAGTTTTATGCTCAGTCCTGCGGGCTATATTTTAAAAAGAGGCACGGAAATTCAAGCCTGTTCAGGAGAGCGTGAAAAGGATCAGATGCCGGTATTTAGACAGCATCAAGATTAGCTTGACGGTCCTTTTACAATTGGCAATATCAGAATGATAGGGCGCGGAATTCAGACCAGAAGGCCGCTAAGAAGAGCTTGGAGTCTAGCTGGACAGACAGACCCACAAACAGGTACTTTGCGTAGAATGTGGCTGATGGTGATGGGTACGTGTATTGATGTGAAATGAGATGCAATTCATTTCTTTTTTTTTTTTTTTTTTTTTGCCTTATTTGGGCCGCACCTGCAGCATATGGAGGTTCCCAGGCTAGGGGTCTAACAGGAGCTGTAGCCACCAGCCTTCGCCACAGCCACAGCAACGGGGGATCCGAGCCGCGTCTGCGACCCACACGACAGCTCACAGCAACGCTGGATCCTTAACCCACTGAGCAAGGCCAGGGATCGAACCCACAACCTCATGGTTCCTAGTCGGATTCATTAACCACTGAGCCACAATGGGAACTCCAAGATGCAATTCGTTTCTTACCGGGAAAGGGTGACAAGAGAAGAAAGCAGAATCTGTGGCACATGAACTTGCCAGTGCAGAGGGAGGCCTCCCTGGGCAGCCAGGGTGGAGGGTCCATTCGCAGGGAGAGATGAGAGCCAGGCAAGTTCAGAGTCAGAAAAGACAGTGGAGGGGTCTTGACTGTGTCAAATGCCATCAAGAAGTCCGGGGAGGGGGGAGGAAGCTCCAGACCACTCCCTAGATGTGGAGATTAGGGGTTCACCCTTGACTGTGAACACGTCCCAGAAAAATGCTGAAGGCAGTGATAGACTTCATTTAGGGAGGCTGTGGAAGGCTGAATTGATTGGGTGCCTACTACATACACAGCACGGTGCTGCGCATTACGGAAGTTCAGAAAGCATAAGACTTTGCTGGAGTCTGCTTCAATAGCGGTTGGTGAATTAAGACTAACACCCATAGGTCCTTGAGGGAAGAGTGGAAGATTACCATATGAATTGTTCAACTGGGTGAGACCCACACCTGGGGGTGTAAATGGCATAAGGGTGATATTCCTTATATGCATGATGCCAGAAGGAAAAAAAGAATAGTATTAATGTGTTTCCGGGATGGTCAGCCTGATCCTTGACTTCGTCTTCTTCTGGTCTCTTGGGAAGTTTCCTTTCCCAGGGGTGTGCGAACAGCACTCTCGTCTTGCCACCCCTCCTGTATGTTTGCTCCCATTTTGTTATTTACCAGTGAAATTAGTATTACTCTTTACCCTGCTCGGATTCTAGATCCAACGCATGTTTTTCTTTTTCATCAGTGGGTTTGTGTTTGGTTGATGAGTTATTCATGTGTAATGACAAGAACTCTGATACAGAGAAATGATTTTGCGGTGAGTGCAGACGTACAAGCTCTAGTCTTGGCTTCTTTTTTTCTTTCTTCGTGGGGTGAGTTGGGGGTGGGTAGGCAGGTTAGTGAGGTATTTGGGTTACTTGCAGATGGTTGAAATCCTTCTCTTACCAAACAGGTGACGGAAGCGAATAGGGGAAAATGACAATAAATGGCACCTGCTGCACACACACCCCCACCTCCCACCCCCGTCTCCACGAGCAATCGTGAGCTCCTCACGGACCTCTGCCTCTGCCCTGTGCAATCACCCAAGTCATTTGACTTCTCTAGACTTGAGTTTCCTCATCTGCATCACATCCAATGTACATTTTGGGTGCTGGCTTCCTTCATAGGTTAAATTTTTGCAAAGGGATCCCAGCTTACAGACTAGCTTGTCCTTGAACTTGCCCCATGGGACTTTCCAGACCATGCTTCCCTAACAGTAGCCAGAGCAGTCTTTGCAAATCAGATCCCTCCAAGGGTTTCTCACTTGCACTCAACCCCTCTGGTGTAGTCTAAAAGGTCCTGTATGATCAGATCTCGGCCACCTGCCTCTATCATGCCACCATTTCCTACCGTCTCTCAAACAAAATGAATGAATCGCCCTCCTCAGGACCTTTGCATGTGCTCTTCTTTCTCCCCTCACTGGATGGATAGCTCCTTCTTACTTTCCAAATCTTAGTTCAAAAACTACCCCCTCAAAAACACCTTTGCTGATCAACCTCTCTAAAGTTGTCTCTCCATCCACTGCTTTCTAATTCATTGCCTTAAATCCCCTGCTGGAAACTCAGCTGAGGGCCTCCAGTAGCCTCTGTGTGGCTCTTTCCATGTGGCAGTGCAGGCTTCCTAATAGCGTGGAAACTGGAATCTAAGAGGGAAGAAGCAGAAACACCAAGACCTAAAATATTCTCCACCTAGCCCCAAATCATTTTCTAGCACATTATTCTATTTTATCTTCTTCTTAGCACTTCTCACCCTCTGAAACTGTGTTAATTTATGTTTCCTTGCTAACTGCTTCCTCCCTCCTCCCCATCTCTAAGGATCTAAAATCCGTGAGATTAGAAACTTTGTGTATCTTGTTCATTGCACATGCCCAGCTCACACACGTGCTCGCACATACACACACACACATTTTTTTTTTTTTTGGTCTTTTTGCCTTTTATCTAGAGCTGCACCTGCGGCATATGGAGGTTCCCAGGCTAGGGGTCTAACAGGAGCTGTAGCCACCAGCCTTCGCCACAGCCACAGCAACACGGGATCCAAGCCGCGTCTGCAGCCTACACCACAGCTCACGGCAACGCCGGATCCTTAACCCACTGAGCAAGGCCAGGGATCGAACCCGCAACCTCACGGTTCTTAGTCGGATTCGTTAACCACTGAGCCACGAAGGGAACTCCACAAACATTTGTTGAATAAGTGGATTTTAAATGCCTAGAAAGAAAGAGAAAGAAAGAATTCAGATGGATATGGAATGCAATGACATACAAACAAGCACGTGTGCACAAAAAGTCAGGCTGCAGGGAACTTTTCAGAAAGAGAACCAAAGTCCGAAGGAAAGAGAGCCCCCCACGCAGTGAGCCAGGCACAAATGTGCTTCTGGTCTTAGAGCAGTCACAAATTTGACGGTGACACAGGGAAGGGGGTGACTCAGGCACAGGGACCTAGGATACATAGGACCCTGGAGGTGACCGGGATCAGCACACAGAGCTAGACTTCAAGGAACTATAGCCTGTGTACCAGACAGCACATCAGTGAAACGAGGTCAATTCCTTGAAGTCCTGTGCCTGGTGTAGGAGGGCTTTAAGCCTGCAAGGTAAGACTGTCTTGGTTTAACCCAATTCAAATCAGCACCTACTGCTCAAACAACACTGCGCTCCACGCAGTGGATGGTGAAGAGGGGAGAGGCACAGGACAGGCGCCCAAGCTGAGTACAGCTGGTGGGTGGATCCGTCAAATGCAAAAATGACTCCCAAACAGGATGGACGGGTTGAGTGGCAGGAGAAGGAAGCCAGCAGCCTCAGAGTTACAGACACGGGAGAAGCTGAAAAGGCTTCCCAAGAGGGGCTGGTACAAGAGATGGTCGGCAAGGAGAGTCTTCCAGAGTCTGGGACGCCAAGGCACATTTGGAGACCTCTGCAAGTTCCGTTAGGCTCTACAGCAAGTGCAAGAACAATTTACTACCTACAGTACCAGTAACCAGTCCCTGAAGCCAGGGGCTGCAATCTTGGACCAAGAGCAAAGGAGATAGGGTTTTCCGGGGGGGAAGGTGGGAGACGTTTGTACAGCTTTACCAGAAGGGGAAGGCATGCTGGACCAGGCAAACCCACAGGTGGCACTGAAGTGCTGGAACATAAGTCCACACCTAAGGGCGTGTTGTGATTGAACAAAATAAGATGTGACCATTGGGAGGTATGGGGGGCGGGGGGTAGAGAGTAATTATAAAAGCAATAAAGGGATTTTTCATTTCGACCCAGACAATCTGATTCTGAAGTGAATGTGGAGTACACCCAGGTTGATAGCAGTGGTATTTACAGTAGCCAAAAGGTGAAAGCAACCTGGGGTCCATCTGCAGAGAAATGGATAAACTGAATGTGGTCCATGCAATGGAACATACAATGGAAAGTTATTCATCTAAAACAAGGAATGAAGAGGTGATCCACGTTATGATGTGGGTGAACCTTCAGGACATTGTGCTAAGTGAAGTTAGCCAGAAACAAGACACATACCGTAGGGTTCCACTTATAGAAGGTACTCAGAATAGTCACATCCATAGAGAAAAAGTAAAAAGGCAGTTGCCAGGGCCGGAGGGAAGGGGAGAACAGGAGTTTTTGTTTAATGGGCATAGAGTTTGGAGTGAGAAAAAAGTTCTGGGAATGGGTTAAAAAGACGTTCTGAATATGGAGAGTGGCGATGGGAGTAGAATCTCGTGAAGACGATGTCACTGGATTGTACGGTTCAAATCGGGTAAATGACAATGTTGTGTAATGTATGTTTCACCACAATGCAAAAAGTTAATGTGGAAAAATGAACAAGTCGGGAGTATCCGGGATAGTTCTGAGAAGGGGAAGTAATGAGGACTTGAAACCCTACCAGAGAGTAACCCAAGGTACAAAACCTCCAGAATTGAAACAGTGTAGTGTTGGCACTTGATTATATAGACAAAGAAACAGATAGAAAGTCCAGAAGTAGCCCGAAATCATTCAAGACGTTCATGGGAAAGGTGGCATTTGGAAACGGAGCCGGGACTGACTGGAGCCCCCCAGGAAACAGTGAAGCTGGATTCTTACCTCCTATTTCTAGCAGGAAGAGCCCAAGATGTGAAACACCATACCACACAAGTACTAGAGGGAGCCAGGGGACAGTTCTTTTTTAACCTCAGAGGGTGAGCACGTACCAGCAGTGATTTGGGGTCAGCCCTTTAACCTTCCCATGCCTGTCCCATGAGGCTGCTGTGAGCGCTGCAGGACCTAACACGAAAAGCACTTAGAACAATGTCTGGCACCCACAGCGGATTCCGTCAGTGACCACCACCAGCACCACCGCCATCCCCACCATCCTCATCCACCATCCTCATTACCACCAAGGCGACCGCCATCCACCACCACGATCGTTTCCACCACTGTCACCGCCATCATCATCACCACCATCATCATCATTCACCATCCTTACCACCGTCACCACCATCATCATCCACTGTCCTCACTACCACCAAGACAACCACCACTGTGATCATCTCCACCACCATCGTCATTGCCACCATGACCATCTCGACCACCACCACCATCATAATCACCTCCAGCATCACCACCACCACCAACAGCATCATCATCACCACCATCAACAGCATCACCACCACCTCCACCCTCATCATCACCACCACCATCACCACCCTCATAGCATCACCATCCCCATCACCCCCATCCCCACCACCACCATCACCACCACCAACAGCATCACCACCATCATCATTGCCACCATGACCATCTCTACCACCACCACCATCATAATCACCTCCACCATCACCATCATCATCATCACAAAATGATATGGATGTTTTATAAATGGACATGGAAAAAGTGTTCAGATATACCATCAGCTGGGCAGAGCAGTGCGTGCCCAACACACTATCCCCGCTTTTATGTATTTATTTATTTATTTTATTTATTTTGCTTTTTAGGGCTGCACCTGAGGCATATGGAAGTTCCCAGGCTTTGCTACTCCTCAGTCATAATGGGAACTCCTCCCTGGTTTTAGAAAGAGGGTAGGAGTTCCCGTCATAGTGCAGTGGTTAATGAATCCGACTAAGAACCATGAGGTTGTGGGTTCGATGCCTGGCCTTGCTCAGTGGGTTAAGGATCCTGCATTGCTGTGGCTGTGGCGTAGGTCACACACGCAGGTCAGATCCTGTGTGGCTGTGGCTGTGGTGAAGGCCAGTGGCTACAGCTCCTGTTAGACTCCTAGCCTGGGAACCTCCATATGCCGTGAGTGTGGCCCTAGAAAAGACAAAAGACAAAAAATTAAAAAAAAAAATAAAAAGAGAGCAAGAGAAGAAAATGCTCATGAACATATGTATCTAAGATTTGCTGTCAATGCATATACGCTTATACACACACACACACACATCGACATGTGTCTGTAGGGTATGTATTTATACACACAGTCTCACACAGCGAACATCTCTGCCAGGCCGCTGCACTGCAAAACTCCAGGGGATACTGTTCCCTTGTATCCCACGTTGGTAACATCTCAAGGGCCCAATAAATGGCGCTCCTTGGAGTTGTGACAACAGGGGCCCTGCTCACTTCCCTGAATGAGGCAACATGTCTCCAGGAGAATGCCAAGAACCGAATGACACTGCTTATGGGCAGAGATGGGGATGGTTTGGAACAGAGGTGGGAAGGAGACTTCTCACAAGACAGCCTTTGTGTCTTTTCAATCTGGGATCATGTACGTATATTATGGAGACTTCTTCCCCACACCCCAAAAAATAAATAAGTAAAAGGAGTTGTGAAAATAAATAAATGCACAGATATAAAAGTAAAACATGGAGTTCCTGTAGTGGCCCAGTGGTAAGGAACCCGACTAGTATCCATGAGGATGGGGGTTCAATCTCTGACCTCGCTCAGTGGGTTAAGGATCCGGTATTAATGTGAGCTGTGGTGTAGATAGCAGACATGGCTTGGATCTGGTGTGGCTGTGGCTGTGGCGTAGCCCGGCAGCTGCAGCTTTGATTGGACCCCTAACTTGGGAACTTCCATATGCTGTGGGTGTGTCCCTAAAAAGACGAAAAATAAAATAAAATAGAAAAATAATAAGTTAGATAATTTGGGAAACATAGAAAAGTATGAAGAAGACCTATAATATGCATGATTTTTCCTCTTGTTCCTGTGTGTCTGTCTGGAGTGCTTTGAAAGACAACACCGTGTAGTGCAGGAGAAAATTATAGCCCCGGGCCATCTCTAGCCTGCCACTTGTTTTTATAAATAAAATTTTATTGAAACACAACCACACACATTCAGTTATGTAGCATCTATGTCTGCTCTCCTGCTACATGCAGACACTGAGTAACATTGAGCAACCTTTTGATTCAATCTATAAGGGCCCTGGCATGATTCCACTCAAAGGCACAGTGCAGGAGTAGGAAGTTTCAGCGAGCATATCAGTCTGGATTTAGAACTTAAAAAAAAATGAGCAGAGGTATTGCCCACCATTAAATAATGTTAGGATCAGTGGTAACAACTGGACTTGTTTGCATATGGTAAGAAACAGAGGAATACAACCTTAATTGAAGTAAGAATAATATGCCCAGAGAAATGAAAGTTTCTCAAAGTGGAGAAAATGGAAAAGATTCTCACAAATGAGCTGGGCCTCATTAAGAAGTGTAATGTGGAGTTCCCGTCCTGGCGCAGTGGTTAACAAATCTGACTAGGAACCGTGAGGTTGTGGGTTCGATCCCTGGCCTTGCTCAGTGGGTTAAGGATCCGGCGTTGCCGTGAGCTGTGGTGTAGGTTGCAGACGCGGCTCGGATCCCGTGTTGCTGTGGCTGTGGCGAAGGCCGGCGGCTACAGCTCCTGTTAGACCCCTAGCCTGGGAACCTCCATATGCCGCGGGTGCGGCCCTAAAATGGCAAAAGGCAAAAAAAAAAAAAAAGTGTAGTGTGAAAATAATTCCCTATGTTACGACACAGGATAAGATATGAGAAAATGTGAGAAAAAACACACTTCCTGTCTTGACATCTCACCGGACATTCAGTCTATGAATGTGCGGGACAGGGGGTGGGGGCGGGGAACATTCAAAAGCCACAGGAGACACAGGACAGTTGTCTTTTGGGCAGGACTGTCCCATGCATTCCTGGACTCTAGCATCCGTGGCTCCCCACTAAATGCTGATAACGCCTCCATTCATCACGATAACCAAAACAACTCCCTCAAATTTCTAAAACTCCCCTGCAGGGCAGTACCACCCCCCTTGAGAACCACAGATACATATGAAAGCAATTTGAAAAGTTAAAAGCACTTTTCAAATATACAGTATGAGTAATCTATAAAACTGCAGTGGATTTTCTATCTACTGTGGATGCTGTCTAGCCGCATGGGTTAAATGAAGACTATTGAATTATAAAGCACGAGCCTTTTCTTTTTTTTATGAAACTGATTTCCATTTCTGGAAACACAGCAGGTGAATCAATATACTTACTGAAAACAACTAGAAAACTTGAGATTTTCTTAGGAGGATCAGTGAATGGTCAAAAAACGTTAAGAAGTTTTAGTCCAGGGATTGAGTGAAATGGAGTTCAGAGGTGAAAGTTAGAGCACAGCACTCCAAGGGCATTTGCGGGACCTGGTGAACTTGAAGTTTGGTATTCATGGACTCAAAAGACTTTGAAAAAGGGAGTTCCTGTCATGGCGCAGTGGTTAACGAATCCGACTAGGAACCATGAGGTTGCGGGTTCGATCCCTGGCCTTGCTCAGTGGGTTAAGGATCCGGTGTTGCCGTGAGCTGTGGTGTAGGTCACAGACAAGGCTCGGATCCTGCGTTGCTGTGGCTGTGGTGTCAGCTGGTGGCTACAGCTCCGATTAGACCCCTAGCCTGGGAACCTCCACATGCCATGGGTGTGGCCCTAAAATGACAAAAGACAAACAAACAAAAAAAAGACTTTGAAAAAGAAGCCACAGCCCCAGGTCTGCCAAAGAGGGGGAGTCTAATAAGAGTATTTCCAGCATAAAAGTGGGACATGAGAGGCTATGCCTGGAGTGTAAGTGTGAATTTAGAACATCTCCCACACCCTCCTTGGAGGCTACAAGGAAAATCTGCCTCAAACTTTGCACCGGAGAAGATAAGGGGTGTGTGTGTGTGTGTGTGTGTGTGTGTAGACACATGTGCCAGGAATCTCCACAAAACTTTCAAACCTCAAGCTGTCCATGACACAGTTTATAGCAGAAAAAATCCAGAATTTCAGGGTGGTCTGAACAGTAGAGAATGTAACTGCAACCATCCTAGAACTAGAAGTGCCTCCAGCACCTGGCAGAGCAAAAGTGAGTCCTCTATAGAGTAAGTCAAATTCATCCCAGACCTCAAAGTATTCCCACTTACAAAATGTCCAGGGAAACGATTAGATTAAAGTTAAAGCACACATACACACAGAGGGAGAGACAAAGAGAGACAGAGGGACAGAGACAGAGAGAGACAGAGTCCGGTCCCAAATCATTACATAATAAAAAAGCATGGGGTAACTACATGGGGAGGAAGGAGGGAGGGAGGGAAAAAAGAAGGAAGGAAAGAAGGAAGGAAGGAAACACGGTGGAATAAGGCACTAAAAACTAAGAGTAAGAAGCAGCAGATAGCTGGAAGAGACCTGCGAGAACTTCAGATCCTGCAATAATAAGGTGAAAATTATAAAATAACTGTGTTTAACAAGTTTAATAAAAATAAAATACATGCATGAAAATTTATACAAGAAAACGACACTATTAAAAAAATGATCTAGGGAGTTCCCATCGTGGCTCAGTGGAAATGAATCTGACCATGAACCATGAGGTTGCAGGTTCGATCCCTGGCCTTGCTCAGTGGGTTAAGGATCTAGCATTGCTGCAAGCTGTGGGGTAAGTCACAGATGCGGCTTGGATCTAGTGTTGCCGTGGCTGTGGCGCAGGCCAGCAGCTGCAACTCTGATTCCACCCCTACCCAGGAAATTTCCATATGTCGTTCATGTGGCCGTAAAAAGAAGCGGAAAAAAAATGTTAACGAGTATCTAATTAATTAAGTCCCAAAAAGGAAAGGAAATAGAAGATGGGGACAGAGCCAATGTTTGAAGACATAAAGGATGGAATTTTTCAGGGCTGATAAAATATATCAACCTACAGAATCAAGAAATCCACGGGGGGTTTCTCTTGTGGCATAGAGGTTAAGGAGGTGGCGTTGTCACTAAGGCAGCTTGAATTGCTGCTGTGGTGTGTGTTTGATCCCTGGCCCGGGAACTTCCACATGCCATGGGTAAGGCCAAAAAAAATTTTTGTTTAATTAAAAAAATAAAAATAAAGAAACCCAAGGGATTCCAAGCAGGTGATATGTATATAAATACACTATAGTGAAATCGCAAAACTCCAAAGACAAAGGGAATATCTTAGGAGCAGTGAGAGAGAAAAGACAGATGATTTTAAAAGGAGTGATAGAAAACTTACAGCTCATTAGCTGCAATAGCAATCTATGATGTATGATGTCTTCAATGTGCTGAGAAAATGATTGTCATTCTCCGTTCTGTGTCAATAATTAAAAGGGAAAAGTCATTTTCAGACACACAAAACCTGAGAGAATTTTGTATCAAGAAAACTTCACTTCAGGCAGAAGAAAAATTAGTTCTGATGGAAGGAGTGAGGAGGAGCAAGAGGGCCTAAAGCAGGCAAAGACTGAAAAATAGGTGAAATATTGAATGTACAAAGCAACAATAATAGACTTATGGGGTTTCAAAAGAAAAGCTGATAGAATTAAAATGCACAGCAGTAATAGCATCTAAACCAGGAAGATGTAAGTGGGAGTTGTAAGAATTTTATATTTTCAGAGAGTAAAATTATTGAGCAACTTTGATGAGTTATTTGCTGCCCTTTCTAGTGAAACCACTTATAGGATAGAGAGTTCTTAAACCAGTGGAAGAAAGTAATAAAAAAAAAAAACCTATAAATCAATCTAAAAGAGGGCAGAAAGGATAGAATGATAAATGGACCTAATGGGGAAAAGAGAAATAAAACAAAAGAACGTTATAGCAATAAGCATGACAACATTAATAATTACAACAAATATAAATGAAATAAATACTCCACCTAAAATACAAACTTTGTCAGAATGAATTTTTTTTTGTCTTTTTGCCTTATCTAGGGCTGCACCCGCGGCATATGGAGGTCCCCAGGCTAGGGGTCTAACAGGAGCTGTAGCCGCCGGCCTTCGCCACAGCCACAGCAACGTGGGATCCGAGCCACGTCTGCGACCTACACCACAGCTCACAGCAACGCCAGATCCTTAACCCACTGAGCAAGGCCAGGGATCGAACCCGCAACCTCATGGTTCCTAGTTGGATTCGTTAACCACTGAGTCACGACGGGAACTCCTGTCAGAATAAATTTTTAAAAAAATCTGACTGTGTGCTTCTTATAAGAAACATATCCTACAACCACTATAGAAAATAGTATGGAGGTTCTTATAAAACTACCATATGATCCAACAATCCCACTCCCAGGCATATATCTGACCAAAACCGTAATTCAAAAAGATACATGCCCCTCTATGCTCATTGCAGCACAATTCACAACAGTCTAGACATGGAAACAACCTAAGTGTCCATTGACAGATGATTGGGTTAAGATGTGGTTACATATATACAGTGAAATACTACTCGGTCGTAAAAAAGAACAAAACAATGCCATTTGCAGCAACATGGATGCAGCAAGAGATTATCACACTAGATGAAGTAAGTCAGAAAGAGAAGGACAAATACCACATGATATCACTTGTATGTGGAATCTACAATATGTTACAATGAACCTATTTACAACACAGAAACAGACTCACAGACATGGAGAACAGACTTGTGGTTGCCAAGGGTGAAGAGGAAGGGAGTGGGGTGGACTGGGAGTTTGGGGTTAGTAGATGCAAATTTTTATATTTAGAATGGATAGATCATAAGGTCCTGCTGTATAGCACCGGGAACTATATTCAACCTCCTGGCGTACAACATGATAGAAAATAATATTTTAAAACAGAATATATATATGTATGACTGAGTCACTTTGCTGTACAGTAGAGATTGGCACAACATTGTAAATACTTTAATAAAAAGTTTAAAAATTTAAAAAGAAGCATATCTTAAGCAAGAGTATAAAGAGAGTCTGAAAGTGAAAAAGACCATTGTACTGGGTTTTAGCTAGCTTAACATTAAGCAAAATAGACTCAAGACAGAAAGTATTGGGAGTTCCTGTTATGGCTCAGTGGTTAACGAATCCGACTAGGAACCATGAGGTTGCGGGTTCGATCCCTGGCCTTGCTCAGTGGATTAAGGATCCGGCGTTGCCGTGAGCTGTGGTGTAGGTCACAGATGCGGCTCAGATCCCGCGTTGTTGAGGCTGTGGCGAAGGCCAGCGACTATAGCTCCTGTTAGACCCCTAGCCTGGGAACCTCCACATGCCGCGAGTGCTGCCCTAGATAAGGCAAAAAGACAAAAAAAAAAAAAGACAGAAAGTATTGCTAGAGACAAAGAGAGTCACTTGGAGATGTTAAGCAATTCAGTTGAACAGGAAGACATGTTGATGTTAAATTTATACACTCCGTAACTTTCAAAATAGGCAAAAATTGATGATTACTAAGAGAAATTAATCAGCATTTATGATGGGACATTTAGCTCACTTTTTCCAGTAACTAGTAGGACAAACAGTAAAAATACATCAGTAAGGATATAAAGGATTTGAATAACACCTCTAACGCGGCTGACTTAGTGGATGTTATGTGAGTTCATGAAGCAGATGCCAAGATGGTATTAGATGTGCTGGAGATTTATTTAAAACTGTGAAGGAGAAAGAGAGGCAGGAGGAGGCGGGGAGAGGCATCTGACCACAATGCAGTTCTGAAAGGAAAGGAGGCAGGAAGGAGAAATGAGTAGGAAGTGTCTAGTTTACAGTGTGGTTCTGCAAATGATTTGACCAGACTGATGGGGTGGCCTTGAGCCAAAGTTGCCCATTTAGAGGCGTCTCACACTCCACAGGAATGGACCTACATGAACACCCTGTTATTGGCTGGAACAGCCTGGGCGAAGAGTGTGTTTGTCCATCAGCACAAATGTGTTGGTGGATCCAGAGAAAGAGCTGTTAGGGCTTCAGCCAGCTGTGCTCTGCACAGCAGGAGAGCTGACTTGCACATGTTCACGACCCCATAGACATATTTAGAACACCATACGTCCCAAACTGCAAAAACACATTGTTTTCAATATTTATAAAAATTGACTGTATACTGGGTCATAAAGCAAATGTCAATACACTTCTTTTTTTTGAATTTTTATTTTTATTTTATTTTATTTTGGACTGTGCCCATGGCATGTGGGAGTTCCTGGGCCAGGGACTGAACCCACACCACAGCAGTCACCCAAGCCGCTGCAGAAAATCCAAAAGAATAGGTACACAGTATTATAATTAATAAAATCAATTTAGTAAAATTGCTAGATAGAAAGTAAATGCTGCAAAAGCCAGTTGAATTTCTATAATCTAGCTGTAAACAAGTTGAAATGAAAATTTTAAAGATAATATTTAAAATAGCACTAGAAAACATAAAAATCTAGAATCTTTTTTTGCCTTTTTTTAAGGCATATGGAATTTCCTAGATTAGGGGTCAAATTGGAGCTACAGCTGTCAGCCTAATGCCATAGCCACAGCAATGCTGGAACCAACCCACATCTGTGACCTACACCACTGCTCATGGCAACGCAGGATCCTCGACCCACTTGGAGACCAGGGATCAAACCCACATCTTCCTGGATACGAGTTGGATTTGTTTCCATTGCACCACCATGGGAACTCCGGAATAAATTTTCTTTTGATATGCAAGAAAGAGTCCTACAGTGAAACTGCAAAACATTATCAAAAAATATTAAAGACAATCACAACCAAATCACTTGGTTGTACAGCAGAAATTATCTCAACATTGTAAATCAACTACCCTTCAATAAACTTTAAAAAGTGAAAAAGTTGAGTTCCCATTGTGGCCCAGTGTAACAAAACCCAACTAGTATCCATGAAGATGCAGGTTTGATCCCTGGCCTCACTCAGTGGGTTAAGGATCCAGTGTTGCCCTGAGCTGTGGTGTAGGTTGTAGATCTAGTGCTGCTGTGGCTGTGGTGCAGGCCAACAGCTGCAGATTCGATTCTACACCTAGCCTGGGAACATCCATATGGTGCACGTGCAACCCTAAAAAGCAAAAAACAAAAAAATTAAAAAATAAAAAATGAAAAATAAAAGAAGACCTACTTATGTAGAGGGTTATATCATGTTCATGTGTTGGAAGACTCAAATTATTAAAGATGCCTATTCTCTTAAAAGTGATCTACAAAATCAATTTAATCCCAATCAAAATCCTTTCAGGGATTTTAAGTTTCAATCTTCAGATTTTTCTTGCTAAAAGTAGGAGAAGAAAAAAAAAACAATGGTACAAATAGAAGACAAATAGAAATATAATAGATTTAGTCATATTTTAGTGACTCTATCCATCCATCCATCCATCTAATGGTTGATATGATATTGTTAATATACATCTTTAACTTAAAATCATCTGTCTTCAAATAATATTAATTCAATTCACATTTAATGCAAGAGCTCTACAATAGTATATTTCCATACCCCTCTTCCCATCCTGTGCTATTTTTGCCATATCATTTACTTCTACATATGCTATAAATCCCACAATACATTCGTTTTTTCCTTTAAGCAGTTATTTTTACAATGGATTAAAAAATGAAGGAGAAATGCTGTTTTTTCCATATATTTATTTCCAACACTCTATATGTCTTTGTGTAGGTCATAATTTTTTCACCTACTTTATACATATTTTTGGCCCCCCAAAATTTTAATTTAGTTACTTTTGGTGATTTCTTTTAGCTTTGGTATCTCTAATAAAAATTTCTATTTATTCCTCATTTATTTTTCTTTATTCTTTATAAAGATATTTCTGCTGGCAACAGAATTTTTGGTTGACAGGTATTTTTTTTTCCCTATCAGTAATTTGGGGATGCTCTTCCATTGACTAGTTCCAGAAAAGAAGTTCAAAATCTGTAGCGTGAGTTGGCAAGCTGGTGACTCAAAAGAAAAAATGGTGCAGTTCCATTCCAAAGGCCAACGGTCTGGAGACCCAGAAAGCTGATAGTGCAGATGACGTTCAAAGGCAGTCTGCTGGACAATTCTCTCTAGCTCAGGGATGCCAGTTTTTTAATTCTATTCTGGCCTTTAATTTATTGGACGAGGCCCACTGGCATTACAAAAGGTAATCTGCTTTACTCAGAGTTTACCAACTTAAAGGCCAACCTCATCCAAAAATACCATCCAATTTGACACATAAAATTAACTTTCACAGTGGATTACCAGGCATCGCCACCAGGCTGGCTGAAACATGAACTATTCCCAGCCTTGTATGAATTCCTAGAATTGTTTGGCCCATTGCTTTCCGGAGGTTCTTTCTCCAGTTTTGTGGAATTTCACCACACACATGAAATGATCAGTTTTCATCCAAAGAATTCTGAAGACCCCTCTATAAATTCCCGGACCTCTCTCTGCATCTCTCTCTCTCATTCTCTCGCTCTTGTTCTCTCTCTGTCTCCTCCCACTGCTCTGCTTTGCAAATTCTAAATGCTTTGGCATCCCTGAACTCCCACATCTGTCTCTTCAGTGAAAATTCCAGCCTCTCTTTGGGTTTCCCAGCTCTGAGCTTCAGCTGGAAACTGCAGCCAGTGAGCTGGAGCAACCAAAGGACTTGCCTCGTTTGTTTGCATTTTTTCAGGTATCATGGTCCTAGGCTGCTTGTTGTCCAATGTCTGAAAATAGTTGTTTAATATATTTTATCCATTTTTCTGGTTATTTATGAAGCAATTGGTCCTACATAGTTAATCCTTCGTGGCATATATTAAACCTTTTTAAAAAATACTTTACAGTAACATCAGTTTCATACATTTCAACCTACTATTCCTTTGCTAGGTTAGCAGTTTCACAGATTTGTTCACTTGGTGATCTTTCATTGAACTCTGCACGTATGAAGTGTGTGTTTTTCTGTGTCTGTTAAATTCAACAAAATATACTTTTAAAAAGCAAAGGCAGAAAAAAAGTTGATATGAAAGTGTAAATGATGTGGAATAACCAAGACACTCTAGAAAGCAAATAAGTTTGAGTGACTTGCCCTACTAGATACTGGGTACCAAGACTCATTTATAAAGCTATATTAATTAAGAGATCATAGCATTGGCAGAATCATAAAAAGATGTGAAAAACCCCAGAGAAATCCCTTTTCGGAAAAGATCTACAAAGTTGCAAGCACAATATATGATGGAGATATCATACTAGCAAAGCAAAACACTAAAGGTTTCAATGAGTGATGACAGCGTGATTGGTTATCTGCAATTCATATAAAACTCTGTCACCTGTGAGAAAAAGAATATATATATATATATATGTGTGTGTGTGTGTGTGTGTGTGTGTGTGTGTGTGTGACCAGGTCACTTGCTGTACAGTAGAAATTGCCAGAACACTGTAAACCATCTATAATGGAAAAAATAAAAATCATTAAAAAAAAAGTCTGAGGTTAATAGCTGCAAGCTATTGCATTTGGAGTGGATAAGCAATGAGATCCTGCTGTACAGCACAGGGAAATAGATCTAGTCTCTTACAATGGAACACGATGGAGGATAATGTGAGAAAAAGAATGTATATACATGTATGACTGGGTCGCTTTGTTGAATAGTAGAAATTGACAGAACACTGTAAACCAAATATAATGGAAAAAATAAAATCATCTAAAAAAAAACTTTGTTACCTATCTCACACCAAAAAAAAAAAAAATCAGTTCCAAATGAATCAACAACTAAATGTCAAAGGTAAACTTATAAAGTTCTAGAAGAAAATAGGAAAAAATATAAATATCTTGAGAGGAAGGAAGAATTCTTAAGTAGGACCCACAACAAAACACAAAGGAAAAGACTGATAAATTAGCCTTTCTTATAAGAACTTCTACAAATCAAAAGACACCACTGTGAGGGTACAGAGGCAAGTCGGAACTGGAAGAACATTTTTTTTTAACATAAACAACTGATGAATGACAACTAGCTAGGATATATAAATAAAAGTTATGAATTTATATGAAAACAGTTCCATCAAAATGAACAAAATAATTCAACTTTACAGACTTTACTATCTATCTACCTAACTGTCATCTATCTGTCATCTATCTATCTATATACATTTATATATATATATAGAGAGAGAGAGAGGAAGAACAGAACACTGTGGATGACTCCATAGCATTGGAATACTATATAGCACTGAAAAGAAATGAACTACATTTTCACCCATTGACATAGAAGAATCTCAAAATACAGGTTGTAGCACCAGATCCCAAAGAGAAATAGATATATACAATACGATTTGATGCTGATAAAGTTTAAAAAAAGATAAGACTAAGCAATATTATTTTGGGATGGATACATAATTAGTAACACTATAAAGTGAAACAGAGAATGGTTGTCACAAAACATCGGATGATGGCTACCTCTGCTGGGAGAGAGGGAATTGCAATTGGGGAAGGGCACAAATTTTCTTTTCTTTTCTTTTTTTCTCTTAATGGATTTTATTTCAATTATAGGTGTGCATAAATCATCACAAGTCAATTATACAGATTTTGTATCCCAAACCCCCAGTGCATCCCCCCACCCCCCCAGATTGTCTTATTTGAAAAACCAAGGTTTTCCAAAGTCTGTGAGTCATTGTCTGTTCTGTAAGAAGAAGGTTCATTGTGTCTTTTAGTTTCCACATGTAAGCGGTATCATTGGGTGTTGCTGTCTAATTGTCTGACTGGTTTCACTTTGCATGATAATTTCTAAGTCCATCCATGTTGCTATAAATGTTGGTAATTCGTTCCTTTTAATGGCTGAGTAACATTCCATTGTGTGTATGTACCATATCTTCCCTATCCACTCTT
>PVHT020001179.1:2861130-2980954 GCA_004024745.2 Catagonus wagneri
GCTGTGGCGAAGGCCGGCGGCTACAGCTCCTGTTAGACCCCTAGCCTGGGAACCTCCACATGCTGCGGGTGCAGCCCTAGATAAGGCAAAAAAAAAAAAAAAAAAGACAACCCCCCCAAAAAAAAAAACAAATCAGGCAAACCTCTCTTGCCTAATTTAGTCTGTGGTCATATTCCCTCCCGGTTATCATGGGGGGGGGTCGTCCTTCCACCTGGTCTCCTGTCCCCAGGGTTATCCTCCTCTGTTCCATTTTTCACCAGCTTTCTACAGTGTCAAACTGGGCATGACATTCCTTGGCTTAAAATCTCTCAGTCCGGAGTTCCCGTTGTGGCTCAGTGGAAACGAACCTGACTAGTATCCATGAGGACGCAGGTTCGATCCCTGGCCTCGCTCAGTGGCTTAAGGATCTGGCGTTGCTATGAGTTGTGGTGTAGGTCGCAGACACAGCTTGGACCGTGATTGCAGTGGCTGTGGTGTAGGCCGGCAGCTGTAGCTCTGACTCAACCCCTAGCCTGGGAACTTCCATAAGCCACTCCCACAGCCCTAAAAAAAGCAACAACAACAACAAAATCGCTCAGTCTAATCTCCTGCTGGGAAAGACCACATTCCTTCACACAGCATCTGAAGGCCCTTGAATGCTGTGGCATAGGTTCCCACTCCCCGTGTATCTTTCACGGTGGGCGAGCCCAGAGAGGGCAGGGAGCGCCTTGGCTTCATCTCTCATGCATAATACTTGCCCAGTAAATATTTGTTGAATGAATGAATCAGGCTTCAGTCTATCTACCTCCAGCTCTTCCCCGGACGCGCTGTATTCCAGCCAAAGCAAATACTCCAACAAGCCAGGCCAATCTGAACCTCTGCACACACTGGTCTGTCCATTTAGAATGTTTTCTGACCCATCTGTCAGTCTGGGCAATCTCTGATTCATCTTTCAGAGTCAGTTCAAGCACATATCTTCTCCTGACTGTCATTCACTCATTTCTCGTGTTCCCATAGCACTTGCACGGTCTTCTGTGGCAGCACTTAGCCCTCAGCCTGGAGTGGTTTATCTACATCCGTGTCTCCCCTGCTGGACCACGGGGACTGAGCTGCTCGTTTTCTTTGTTTGTAGGTTTGTTTGTGGCCCTCGCCCGCAGTATGTGGAAATTCTCAGGCCAAGGATCCAACAGGCACCATGGCAGTAACCAGAGCCACAGCAGTGACAGTGCTGGCTCCTTAACCTGCTGAGCCACCAGGAAACTCCTTGAGTCTCTCCGCTTAAACACCACCCTCCTCACCCTCCACATGTGATGGGGGTGGGAGGGGGATAAATAAAAAAGTAACTAAGTGATTTGTCTTGACAGATAAACCTAGGGATTTTTTTTCTTTGCACGGGAGGAAACTATGTGACAAATTGGCGATTGAGGGCATCGGCCACTGAATCTCTCCGAGTCATTCTGTTTACTGCTGTGGCGAAAGGTAAGAGGTAGCAGACTCAGAAACTGAAGCAGGAGTTCCCATCATGGCTCAGTGGTTAACGAATCCAACTAGGAACATGAGGTTGCAGGTTCGATCCCTGGCCTTGCTCAGTGGGTTAAGGATCCGGCGTTGCTGTGAGCTGTGGTGTAGGTTGCAGATGCGGCTCGGATCCCGCGTTGCTGTGGCTGCGGCGTAGGCCAGTGGCTAGAGCTCCGATTAGACCCCTAGCCTGGGAACCTCCATGTGCCGTGGGTGCAGCCCTAAAATGACAAAAGGCAAAAAAAAAAAAAAGAAAAAGAAAGAAAAGAACTATGACCTGGGCCCCCATCATTGCTCAGTTCTTTCCCCCTCCTTGAGAGATGCTCCAAGCCAGAGATCCAAAGCCTATTTTTGAAAATAAAGTTTTACTGAAACACCACCTTGCCTGTTGGGGTCCACGTTTTTTAGGGTTGCTTTTGTGCGGAGTTGAGTAGTGGCAACAGAGACCAAATGTTTCACGCATCCTTAAAATATTTACCATCCTGGCCCTTTGCAGAAAAAGTTTGCCGACCTGTGCTCCGGGCTATGGGGAGATTCACAGGATGAAATTTTATGAGAAACTGCTGTTTCTGAGCGCAGGAAATTTGAAATGAACCCTGCCTCTCAGTGTTTGCTGGCGGCGTGTAGTGTGGGCTGTGTGTTCCCTTCACCACGCCCACCAATCTCAACAGAAAAGTCTGCAAAATAGCTCTCAGCAGATGGAAATGGCTTATCTTTTTGGTTATTGGGGAAACACAGAAGAAAAACTCGTCCAGATGGTGGGTGTGAATCCAAACGAGAAACCTACCCCCCCACAAAGCGCAGGGTGTGTTCCAAGCGGGCGTGTTCGGGGTCAGGAGAGCAGCGGGGTGGGGGTAGGGGTGGGGGTATTTGGGGGATAAGAATGGCGATGCTGAAAGAAATTTTTGCTTGCCCCTTTTTCAGTCATTTCAAGAAAGCACCCATTGGTGCTCAGTGGTTACTTTACCTGACCTAATTAAAAAATCAGATTGCTGTTTTAACTGAGAAAAAGAGCACTTTCAACCATTTTAGAAAGAAGAAAAGAATAAACATTATCAAGACCATCTCTTTAGAAGATTAGGAAAAAAAAAAATCCAGAAGGAGAGGCTTCAAAGCTGTTTTTGTTTTCCCTGGCTTTGAAATACACAGACGAGTCCTGATAATAATTTTAATCTTCCTCAAAATATAGCAAAATAAAGTCTATTTACTACTCCCGGGCAATTCCATACATAAATTAAAAAAAAAAAAAAAGGAAAATCCCAAAGCAGTTTAAACGAATCCTCCTGTGAGTCTCAAATCCATCACTTCTCTTCCTGTGGCGAGGGCTTTACGCCACAGATCAATGCAATTCGAAAGTTTCCAAAGTGATTTTGTTCTTCCCACCTTGTTATTTAATGAGTTTTCAGATGACCATCTAAAGAGCAGCTTACATGCTCTCTCTCATGGATCTCAGGGGGGCTGCAGAAGGGCTGACACGTTGAGAGATAGTTAGCAGAGATATAAATATATTTTATCTTGTTTCTGTAAGTCAGCTTTAAAGTTAGTTCAAACACACAACTTGGTGAATTCGTGAAAAATCTTTTTTTTTTTAAACTCAGAATAATATTTCCACTTCTCGCCTTCACATTTAGTAGGAAGAGCTGCCTGAAGAAGCATCATCTTTCCCATTTTAAAAAAGGCTTTCTAGGCACAAATCATGCCACAAAAAGCATGTGGCAAGATGGGCTTGTTCCCCTGAAAGTGTATTTTTGAAATGTGTTGGGTTTAAAAATGGGACGAGATATTCTAATATCCCTAATTAGAGGGTTTTTTTTTTTTCAGTCAGACAGAAAGTAAGTCCTTCTGTGGGTATAAAAGCCATCTAATCTTGGCAGGACATGCATTTGCAAATAATTTCTATATAATTCATTCTTTCTTCCAACAAATCTTTGAGAGCCCTGTATGGTCCAGATCCCATGCCCAACTTAACAATGCAGAGATTAAAGATGTATTTCCTGCCACTGAGTCGCTCCTAGTCCAGCATGGAAGACAGACACAGGCGAAAAAAAAAAAAAGGCACGCTATGGAGCAGGGGTGTCCATAGACCCTGAAGTTACCTCTCGATACTGAAGGCATGCAGCCGCAAGACTGATTAGTTGTCTGGTTGTCTGGTAGACACCCAAGCCTCATTCCTAAAAGAGACATTATCACCGTGGCTAATCAAACGGTACAGCAAAAGAGCAAATGGACAGATTAGGTAGAAGTTCGCGAAATCTCTTACTTTCTGCCAAAGAGGATAAATTTCTATCTCAACCCTTCCTTGAAAAGCAGATATAGCACACTGATAGAGCTGTGATAGCTTCCTTTTCTGGGCCACAGATGTTAGATAGTTTGCCTTTATCTACCACTGCCACCTTAAAAATATATATTTATTACATATATTTAGATATTATACATATCTATTTATATATTTATTTTATATATTATATATGTTATATATTTATATGCTATATATATTATGTATTTATATATCATACATCTACATTTACAGGGAGATACTACAGTCCCCCAAAATTCCTTCAAGTGAAATATCCATACATTCAGTTCAGATGTGACTGAGTTTCCATGATTCCTCACTGCATCAGTTAGGATGCTGTTGACTGCCAATAACTGACTGTCCAATTAATGTGGCTGAAACAGTAAGGGTTGGTCGTCATTACACAGCAATAAATCCAGAGCCGTGGATCCCAAGTGAGGGCAAGAGCTGTATTGAAATACTGACTGTTACGGAGTTCCCGTTGTGGCTCAGTGGTTAATGAATCCGACTAGGAACCATGAGGTTGCAGGTTCGATCCCTGGCCTTGCTCAGTGGGTTAAGGATCCGGCGTTGCTGTGAGCTGTGGTGTAGGTCGCAGACGCGGTTCGGATCCCGCGTTGCTGTGGCTGTGGCGAAGGCCGGCGGCTACAGCTCCTGTTAGATGCCTAGCCTGGGAACCTCCATATACTGCGAATGCAGCCCTAGAAAAGGCAAAAAGACAAAAAAAAAAAGAAATACTGAATGTTCAACATGGCCCAGGCGTTGATAAACCAGAGCCAGCGCCCAACCATTCAAAATAAACCCCAGCTGGGAACATCTGCTGCTGCATCAGCACCACCGAATTCTATCCCTGCTTCCAGGTTGGCCCTCCAGCTCTGTGAGGTCAGAGCTTGGGTGACCACCCTCAAGAGATTCTTGTGTCCTTCCCCTTGTGGGGAGAGGTGGCCTGCCACGCTTCCAAACCTCACGTCCTCCTCTGACAGTGAAATCTGAAAGCAGGAAGGAAGAAGTGCAGGCCCCTCCTAGTGCATCTCTCTTTGTATTAGGGGGAAAGCTCTCCCAGAATCTCTCAGCAGACTTCCTCTTAAGTACTACTGGCCAGAAACTGAGTCACATGACCATCCTTAAACCAATCACTAGCACAGGAGAATGTCCTGCAGTGGTCAACTTGAGCCAACCCATTGTTCATTCTCTGGGGCTGGGGAGGGTTCCACTGTGCCAAAACACATCATTTTCTGTACCGGAACCAAATTAAGGAGGGTTCCGTTGGCATGGAAGAAAACAGAGTGTGGGAGGCAGTGAGGAACAACTTTCCGGCAGGCAACCAACCTGAATGACCAATGTGGTCATGTCACATGACCTTTCTCCATAGCATCACCCTAGGGTGGGGGGTGGGGTGACCGGAGAATCTGGCCATCCCTCCAATGCTGCTTTTTTTCTCTTGGAGACGGAGGCTTCATTGGCCTGTGTAGGTAGCCCTAGAGGTCTTCAAGGTCATCACTGAAGACCAACTCGGAGATCCAAGTTGAGTACTTGAGGGCCCTGATCTCAATAACTGCAGACAGGCACCGTGGTCCGCTGCTGTTCTTAGTAGGTCATATTTGTGCCCTAGATTTATGAAGCTTGATTTATTGCCCTTAAGCCACAAAGCTTATGTTATTCTTCCTATCTCTTCCATGTGTGCAGTGTCTTAGGAAGTCAGCAGGAATGCATAAAACTGCAGAGCAGACATACTGTGATCAGGTGTTCCCAAAAAAAGAAGATTTAGTTAGTTCAAAACTTGTTTCAAATAGAAAAAACTAAAAAGCCTTAGCTTTATGGTTTCCCTTTCTGTGAAAAGCAGAAAGCGCTCATAAGGCACTGAGAGAAGAAATCCTAGGCAATATTTTGAATGTCGGCCCTGCAATTACTTACGGAGGGACATGGGCTCAGTGAGGCAAGGCTGCGGTCTGATTCCTCTATGGGTCTATTCACTTCACACAGAGATGGCTTGGGTCCCAGGGCACACGTCACACCCATGTCCAGGGTCAACCGTCTCACAAAAGACAGCCAATCCCTTTGTGTGGGCTGATGACAAATATGGCCCTAATTCTTCACATCTGCCTGAACCTACAGCAGTGACAATAGGACTTTACAGCTCATTGCAACAAAAGATGGAGTTGATCGCCTGAGTCCTCGAATCCAGGGTGACCTTGTGACTTCCTTTAGCTGGTAGAAGGTAGTCAAAGCGACACTGAGCCAGTTAGGTGCCCTCGCTTCTAGAACTTTCTCACTTCTGCTCATTTCCTGAGAACAAGCTTGGGTTAGCCTGCTGGATGAGGACAGATTTGTGACTCAGCCACGCCTATTGCTGCAGCCAAAAGCCAGCCAATTGCCTAACATGTGAGTGAAGCCAGGCCTAGACTGGTCAGACCAGCCATCGCACCAGCTGAGAGGCATGAGAGAGGCATGAGGGAGGCAAGCGACGATCAGCCTAGGCTAGTTTTGGGGTGATTTATTGCACAATGATAGTTAACAGACACCCCATCAGTTCTGGAGGTGACTTAAGCCTCTTCCCAAGGCATCATCAGTTGGAGAAAAAAAGCACCTGTGTAACCAAGCAAGACCCCGTGAGGCCTTCCCAGGGTGGACTCTCACTCATGTCCTCTGCCTGCCTTTTTGTCTAGAGAAAAACTTTAGTCAAAGAAGCGATTTAATCAGAGAAGTGAGAAAGTATCGAGAAAAAGGGAAACTGTAGAGCAAGACGGAGTGATAACAGTTTATCCATTCAGCAAAGTCTGGGACATTTAGTTCTTCCTCCAGGATTACAGATCATATTCTGAGCCGTGTCCTTGGAGCTGTTTTGCAGGTGCTGAAGCCCCCACCGGGTGGCGGAAATTAACTGTACGCTGCCCACAAGCATGCAGACCCCAGACGGGTTGGAATCAGAAGGTTGATGACTGTGATTCCCCATGACCTCACCACCAGCCAATCAGGAAACTGCCCACGAGCTGATCACGCCCTGCTCCTTGAACACTATGACGCCTCACTACCTCCCCCAAGCTGGGCACAGTCCTTGAGGCACTAACCTGCTGAGTTCCCGCTTTGCTTGGACAATTAAAGCTGCTGCTTCTGTTTCTTCCAACTCTATCTCCACTTCTCTACTTGGTATCAGTGTAGAGGCAGGTGAGATTTCGGCAACACCCATGATACCAGGAGCTGGGGACGTCCTCACCTCTGCTTCAGGACCATGAAGTGATGAATCCTATTCAAAATCTTGCAGGTGATTTGGGGTTTCCTTTTTTTTTTTTAAGCCCGCACTCATGGCGTGTGGAAGTTCCCGGGCTAGGGGTTGAACTGGAGCTGCAGCTGCCACAGCCAGAGCCACAGCCAGGCGGGATCTCAGCCGCATCTGCGACCTACATCACAGCTCAAGGCAACGCTGGATCCTTAACCCACTGAGCGAGGGCAGATACTGAACATGCATCCTCATGGATACTAGTCAGCTTCATTACAGCTGAACCATGATGGGAACTCCAATTTGGCGTTTCTTTCTTTCTTTTTTTTTGCCTTTTTAGCCTTTTCTAGGGCTGCAGTCGTGGCATATGGAGGTTCCCAGCCTAGGGGTCTAATCAGAGCTGTAGCTGCCGGCCTACACCACAGCCACAGCAACACGGGATCCAAGCCGTGTCTGCAACCTACACCACAGCTCACGGCAACGCCAGATCCTTAACCCACTGAGCAAGGCCAGGGATCGAACCTGCAACCTCATGGTTCCTAGTTGGATTCGTTAACCACTGAGCCGCGACGGGAACTCCCCAATTTGGGGTTTCTTATGCCCTTACGAATCGCACAGGCTCTAGAGAAATCCATGTCTCCAATCTGGCTTAACTTCTAGTGCCAGAGAACTCCATTCTGTGAGATCTGTGTGTGGTTCTCTGGTTAAGGTCAAAGGCTGAACGTGAAGGGATTAATCCTTGAGTTCAGGGTAGGATGCTGCTGCTCAGGGAGGGGGGAACTGTCTCAACTCTTCTAGGGCCCTGGGCTTCACCTTGGTGTCAAGACTCTAGAGATCTCTTGGCACAGGATTTTTCAAGCCATCTCGGAAATCTTGATCCAAGTCCAAACTATGATATGATGGTCCATCCAGCCAAGGTCATCTACCTCTCCCATGGGGAGCCAGCCACACTCCCTTCTTTTTCTTTTTTTTTCTGTCTTTTTTAGGGCTGCATCCATGGCATACAGAAGTTCCTGGGCTAGGGGTCGAATTGAAGCTACAACCTACACCTCAGCCACAGCCACATGGGATCCCAGCCGAGTCTGTGACCTACACTGCAGCTCACAGCCACGCCGGATCCTCAACCCACTGAGGCCAGGGATCGAACCTGCATCCTCATGGATGCTAGTCACGTTCATTACCGCTGAGTCACGATAGGAACTCCGGCACGCCCTTCTTTACCACCCAGATAGCAACCAAAACACCCCAACAGATTCACCACCCACGGGTGTTCCGATAGTCACTCTTGGCACACTCTTATTTTTAACCCTTTCCAGCTTACCAAGTTTCCCCTCTATTCCTGATGCAAGGTTGGGGAACGGCTGTCCCTTTCTTCTATAGCTTAGAATAGGCACCGAAGTGGGGAAGAGCCTGTCTCACAATTCCTCTTCTAAAAGTGAACTTCCAAGAGGAGCAGGCGGCCAAAAAAAAAATCACCTTTTGAGTGGGCTTCGGTGCAAAACCAACTTCTCCTTCATCATTAACTGCTCCCCAGATTGTAGCCTGGAGATGCAGAAATTGTGTCGAGACAAAAAGGCACAGTCTTGTCTCTGGGACTTTTGGTGGTCTTTCATGCTCCCCCTTGCCTCCCACCATCCACTGGCCCTGGCACAATTTTCTCATTCACGTCCAGAATCAAGTTCAGGGCATTCCCGTCCTCTCTGCTGCATTTGTCTCCCACCTCCTCCTTCTCCCTCCTCCCAAAGTCCTGCGTCAAAAATCTGTGAAGGGCGCTTGAATGGCTAGGTTTGTGCCAGTGTAAGGTTTTTGGATGATTTTTTTTCCCCCTCGTGAAAGGGGCCCTTGAAAAGTTTCGCGCTCTCCCAGGGAGACGGCTGGGGACTGGCTGCCTGGGTTTCCTGGAGAAGGTGGCCATTCTGCCAAACTCTGAAGTGTGAAGCCCAGAGTCACTGTGCCCTGTGCTCCCGGATAAGGGGGACCCTGTTCTGCTAACTACACCCTTCTGAGATCTGAATCTAGCAAGAAGCTTAGAATTCCTGCACAAAGGTGAGACTGAAGATAACCCCCCCCCCCATACAGGAAACGGATTATTCAGGTCTCTAATTCAGAGAGTGTTTTAACTGAACATTAATTTTTATGCCCAGTTTGGCAGTGGGAGTTGAACATCGACAGTTAAATCCCCGCCCCTTTTTTTTTTTTCTAAATCCTAGGAAATTCATGGGCCGGAGGATCCTTATTTTGTGATAAGCCAGACTCCAAAGGTAACAGTCAGAAACCTAGTGGCCTGAGCTGCTCCAGCTAAAAATGGAATTAAATGAGGAAACCCCAGGCAGGAGCCGCAGCCCCTTGTGCACTTAGGTTGTGATGGCAGAGAGGCTGTGGCTGCTTCAAGCAGCAACTACGTGCAGCCCAATGAGCAAGGGACTTGGTCCTGAGTTTGAAGTCTGGCTCTGCGCTCCTTGCTGGCTGTGCGTTTCTGGGAAGGTGACCTAATCTATGTCCTCATCACTTTCTAGGAAAACAGAGTTAATTCTAAGTCCAGGGTGTTGATTAAATATTAGATGGCAGGATGCATCGTTACATAAAGTCAATTTTAGACACAAACACCAGCAGCTAGGATTATGTTTGGCGATTAGATCTGTCTGAATAGACTGGGTTATGTGTTAAGAAATGACTCCAGGATTTCAGGGGCTTGCGAGATTCAGTTTCTGCTGAATCCATGACAACTGGTCCATGGTGAGGTGGCTACCACTCAGTTCCATGTGCCCTTCACCTTGGGACCTGAGCTGTCAGAGCATCACTTACTTGCAGGTCATTGCTGGGCTGATGGTGACAGAAAAGAGACTACAGTGGAAAGAGACAGTGGCTCTCAAAGATCCTCTTTTATTTTATTTTTTTAGGGCCTCACCAACGGCATATGAAAGTTCCCAGGCTAGGGGCGGAACCGGAGCTGCAGCTGCCAGCCTATGCCACGGCCACAGCAATGCAGGATCCAAGCAGCGCATCTACAGTCTACACCACAGCTTACAACAACGCCAGATCCTTAACCCACTGAGCGGGGCCAGGGATCGAACCTGCATCCTCGTGGATACTAGTCAGATTTGTTTCCGTTGAGCCGCAACAGGAACTCCAGTCAAAGCTCCTCTTAAGTGACAGAGGTCACTTCTGCTCTAAGCTTTCATTGGCCAAAGCCGGTCACAGGGCCAAGCCTGTCCTCAGTAAAATGGGACTCTGTAATCCTTCCATAAGGACAGACAGGAAACGTTTGAATAGCATAATGTATCACTGCTGATTGGAAAAGAAAATCCCAGATGCCAGAGGCAGGCAGGGAAGCTGTTCCTCTCTCTTGTAAAAGCCCCCAGTCAGGCAGTCTTGGGTCAACATGGAAGCCAGTCACTGGGGATCCACAGTTTCTCTTTTTTAAATTTTATTAATGATTTTTATTTTTTTCCATTGTAGTTGATTTACAGTGTTCTGTCAGTTTTCTACTGTATAGCAAAGTGACCCAGTCACATATACATATATACATTCTTTTTCTCACATTGTCCTCCATCATGCTCCATCATAAGTGATTAGATATAGTCCCCAGTGCTATACAGCAGGATCTCATTGCTTATCCATCCCAAAGGCAATAGTTTGCATCCATTAACCACAGACTCCCAGTCCATCCCACTCCCTCCCCCGCCCCTTGGCAACCACAAGTCTGTTCTCCAAGTCCATGTGTTTCTTTTCTGTGGAAAGGTTCATTTGTGCCATATAATAGATTCCAGATATAAGTGATATCATATGGTATTTGTCTTTCTTTTTCTGACTTACTTCACTTAGTATAAGAGTCTCTAGTTCCATCCATGTTGCTGCAAATGACATCATTTGGTTCTTTTTTATGGCTGAGTAGTATTCCATTGTGTGTATATACCACATCTTCTTAGTCCATTCATCTGTCCATGGACATTTAGGTTGTTTCCATGTTGTGGCTATTGTGAATAGTGCTGCAATGAACATATGGGTGCATGTGTTTTTCAAGGAAACTTTTGTCTAGCTCTGTGCCCAAGAGTGGGATTGCTGGGTCATATGGTAGTTCTATATTCAGTTTTCTGAGGTGCCTCCATACTGTTTTCCATAGTGGTTGTACCAATTTATATTCTCACTGACAGTTTAGGAGGTGGATCCACACTTTCTATATTTTTTCTTATCATTATTAGTTGGCATGTTATTTTTTTAATTTTGCCTTTTTTTATTTTTTGTTTTCATGGCCACACTTGTAGCATATGGAAGTTCCTGGGCCAGGGGTGAAGTCAGAGCTGCAGCTGAGGCCTACCCCACAGCCCCTGGTAACACAGGATCTGAGCCATATCTGTGACCTACACCGCAGCTTTCAGAAGTGGGATTCTTGGAGTTCCGTTCGTGGCTCAGTGGTTAACGAATCCGACTAAGAACCATGAAGTTGCGGGTTCGATCCCTGGCCTCGCTCAGTGGGTTAAGGATCCAGCGTTGCCGTGAGCTGTGGTGTAGTTTGCAGACACGGCTTGGATCCCACGTTGCTGTGGCTGTGGCGAAGGCTGGCGGCCACAGCTCCTGGTAGACCCCTAGCCTGGGAATCTCAATATGCCGCGGGTGCGGCTCTAGATAAAAGGCAAAAAGACAAAAAAAAAAGGAAGAAGAAGTGGGATTCTTAACCCACTGAGAGAGGCCAGGAATCGAACCTGCGTCCTTACAGAGACAAAGTTGGGTGGGTCCTTAACCTGCTGAGCCACAGGGGAACTCCAGCATATTATTTAAATAGTAGGAGAGAAATTAGTATTCTTTTAGGAATGAAAGGAAAGTGTGGGTCCCCGTATTTAACCGCATTTAGGAGAGAGCAGGAGAACTACTTAACTGAGCAGGTGGGAAACAGAATGAATGAGAACTTGACCCAGTCGGTCAGGGAACAGAAAAAAAAAGGAAACAACAATTAAAAAAAAAAAAATCACCATAAAATGGAAGCAATCAAAGCACACAAGTGGACTTTGACACCAAATAAGTCCCCAGCGAAGAGAACACGGAAGGGAGGCTCAGTCCTAGATGGGACCTGCCTTGCAGGGTGAGATCTCACCTTTGTTGTTAAAACTAGCAAGAAGGTGGGGGAGGTCACCTCATCTTCATCCTTCCTGTGGTCTCTCGTGGATTCTTTTGCTGTTTTGCCGGAGTCTTTCTCAAGTATTTTTCACAGACTGGGGACGTGAGCGATACACTGGATTTTTGACACATCTGCACATATCTTTTGTTTTCTGCTTCCTGTATCTTTTTTTTTGCCTTTTTTTTTTTTGCCTTATCTAGGGCTGCACTTGTGGATATGGAGGTTCCCAGGCTAGGGGTCTAACAGGAGCTATAGCCGCTGGCCTACACCACAGCCACAGCAACACGGGATCCGAGCCGCGTCTGCAACCTACACCACAGCTCACGGCAATGCCGGATCCTTAACCCACTGAGCGAGGCCAGGGATCGAACCCGCAACCTCACGGTTCTTAGTCGGATTCGTTAACCACTGAGCCACGATGGGAACGTCATGCTTCCTGTATCTCCCTCAATGTCCTTATTCATTTTGGCTGAAGTCGATGCCCATGTCTCTCACCAGCCACACGCTCTGTTGTTCTAACCGACTTTCCCAGGAAGCCAGCCCACTGCTGCTGCTCGAGTCTGGCCTCTGGTGTGGACCGTGTGGACTGTGGAGCAGGAAAGCCCACATCTCTGTGCGAGGCCTGGGCAGATCGTCGTCCGCCCCTAGGCTCCCCGAGGCCGCCCGCTGGCCTCTCACACGGTGCCGGGGAGAGTCTTCCTCTTCCACTTCTCCCAAAACCTAGAGCCTCACCCACAAGAAATCCTGCCTCGGGAATGCAGGTGGACCAGGCATGGCAGGGGGGCAGCTGTGTCCAGTTGTCCCCTCCCCAAGGGACATTTCTGACCAGGCCAGTGTTGTGTCCCTGTCATTGGCACATAGAAGCAGGGCCGGGATATCCTGCTGCTCTGACAGATGGATCAGACCTGTTCTTACTTCTTGGGCAGCTTGCTGAGAATCCCCATGGCGGCCCCAAGGTGGGCAGGCCGACGCCCAGACACCAGCCACAAGCCTGCACCTCTGCGCTCGGGCCACAGCTGTTCCTTCCCCCTTTTTGGGATGTTTGATCAGTAAAGGTGACCTCTCGGCTGCCAGGATGGTGCCAGCTCAGCCCAAGGGCAGGCCTGCCGCATGTGGCTCTTGCATGGCTCAGCGATTACTAGGAAAGGAGTCCAGTGTCCCCCAGGGTCAGGGCGGAGCCTGGGGACACCTCCTTCCATCTTCACAGAAGCGGCCCTTGTTGAGGCAGCTCGTCACAAGCCTGACTGGGCACACCTGTGCTCCATCAGGAAAAAGGAACCTTCCAGCTTGCTTAGTTCGCACCCAGAAATCTGGGCTTTATTCTCTGAAGAATTGTGTGGGCAGCCCTGTCCTGCAGTATTGACCTGTCAGGGCTGTGCTCGACAAAGCAGAGAAGCTGAAAGTGTCTAAGAGAAGCGGCCACTCCTCCAAGTGAGTGTGCCCCTTGGTCATGAACTTCATCACTGTCAAGGTGAAATGCACCTGGAAGCCCAGCACTGACTCAACTAAACACCGTGGTGAGATACCTTTAGGTTCAAATCTGAAAACGTTTCCTACTGGGCAATGTCAGGAGAGCACATTTCTGCCACAACCAGTCCTTAAATGTTCTGTCTTAATCCGAACCCAGGGTCTCCACCGGCCGTGAAATGTCACAAGGCCGGAGGGCTCCACGTGCTTTTTGCTAATCCTTCTTTCCTGTAAGAAGGTGATTGTTCCTGGGTTGCCTGCTTCTCGGGCTCCCGTCAAAAAGAAGCCTAAGATTCCTTTGTTCTGGCTTTTTTTTTTTTTCCCCCAAGAAGATAGGCAGGAACTCCCTGGAATGGAAAATAGCAACTCTGCAGGGGGATCCTTACACCGGAGCCCAGGGACCTGCTGCAAATGTGGGTGGGGTGGTGAAGTGCCTGCGCTGCAGGTGAGTTTTCTTTGCCAGGTAACCCACCACCACGAACTGAGTGGCTTAAAACAGCACACTACTATCGCACGGTGCTGCGGGTCAGGAGTCGGGCATGGCTTAGCTGGGTCCGCTGCTCAGAGTCTCAGGAGCCTGTAACCCCAGGCTGCGTTCTCATCCGGAGGCTCCACTGGGAAATCATGTGCTCCCCAACTCTGCAGGTTGGGGGGCAGAGCTCCCCAGTTCTGGTTGGGAGCGACTCCTCGATTCTGCAGGTTGTGGGTAGAATTCCTTTCCTGGTAGCCGTATGAGTGAAGGCCCCAGCTTCCTACTGGCTGTCAACTAGAGGCTGTGGCCCTGAGGTCCTAGAGGCCGCCCACAGTTCCCTGTCACGTGGCCTTCTCCATAGGCAAGACACAGCATGGCGCTTGCTCCTGTAAGGCCACTGGGAGCCGCTCTTGCTCCAGCTGGCTAAGCCAGAATTATCTATTAGACATCCGTCATCTTTGCATTTTCAGTGGATTTTTTTTTTTGTCTTTTTGCCTTTTCTAGGGCCGCACTCACAGCATATGGAGGTTCCCAGGCTAGGGGTCTAACAGGAGGTGTAGTCACCAGCCTTCGCCACAGCCACAGCAATGCAGGATCCGAGCCGCGTCTGCAGCCTACACCACAGCTCATGGCAATGCCGGATCCTTAACCCACTGAGCGAGGCCAGGGATCGAACCCGCAACCTCATGGTTCCAAGTCAGATTTGTTAACCACTGAGCCATGACGGGAACTCCATCAGAATTTTTAAGTATCAAGTAAAATACACCCTCAGCCCCAATATCACTGTAGCAACCGCCAAATGCATAACCATCAAACACACAAGCCAAAGAGAATAGCAGCTACAATAACTCACAAAAACAACAACAACAACAACCCACGATGAATTTCCCAAGGTTAACGATACTGTGATCTAGACATTGGCTCATGGAGGGATGTCCTCTTCCGGCCTGGTTCTTCCTGAGTGATGCATCATGGGAACTTCGTTGTCCTGGTGACGCAATTGCGTGGTCCTTCATTTGCACACGGTTCTGAAGGCTGCTTGGAGACCTCAGCCAACATTAACCTCTCAACCCTGAGGCATTCCTGTGCAAGGAACACATCCTGGACCCTCGGTACCTCTGAATTCTTAACGGGAAAATTTGGAAAATGTGGAGTTCTTTATTTCTAAGGGAGGTAAAAACATTTTAAAAATTATTTTCATTTTTTGAACAGCTGCACCACTACTGGAACGTGGAGGGTGGGGTGGCTATTTTGAGATTCATAAGCTTAGGGGGGAAAAAAAAGCTTTATTTTCAAGAAGGAGATGATCTTTCAATATGATCAGGAGAATTGGATGGGAGATAGTCATCGGTTCTTCTGGAACCTGCAGGCAGTTCTATTGTGGGAAGGGCCAAGGGTCTTTAGTCTACTTAGATTTTCATTGGGGGAAATTTCCTCCAGAGGATTTTCTGTAGATCCTTAAAGCTCTATGTTTACGAGGCGTGGCGTTATACAGCAAATAAGCCAGGATATGCAGATAAGGGCTGAAGCCTGGATTTCTGACTGGAGAACACATTTCTCTTTCTTTCATTCTTTTGTTTAACAAATGCTATGGGCGCTTCACCTGCTGCCCTTTGGGGATAAAACCACCAAGCCGGGTGCAGATCAGCCTGGCTCCTGTTCTATCTGTTCATTCGCAGAGGATCTAGACACCTCATCCCCGGGACGGGGTGACAAGAGGTGACCTTGGCGTGCCGCAGAGCCCTACACAAGCACGGAGAAGGGAGGGACACCCGGCCCGCCTTAGAAGAGGGACAGAGTCAGGCTTTTCCCAGAAAGTAAGTTCTGGAAGGTCAGAGGCACAGGGGGGTGGAGTCTCAGGCAGCACTTCCTGGCGGAAGGAACAAAGTGAAAAAGTCTCTTAAGCGTGAGACAGCTGGGAACTAGAGAAGTTCTGGGGAGCTGGAGAGCCCTGCGGGCCACCTCACAGCCCTTTCTTGGCAAGTCGCCTCCACCCGCCGCCCCTGAATAGCCATCAGAAAACTTAAGGCCAACTGGCAATTGGAAAGAGTCTGGAATGAGGGTTCAGGTTTTATTTTTATTTATTTATTTACTTTTTCGTGGCTGCACCCGTGGCGCATGGAAGTTCCTGGGCCAGGGATTGAACCCTCACTGCCAGAGACCATACTGGATCCTTAACATGCTGCTCCACAGGGAGAACTCCCCCAAGGGTTAAGGTTTTAAAGTTCAGTTTTGAAACAGAAATTTTCCTTTATTTTTACATCGTCAAGCTTGAATTTCTTTTTTTTAATTTTTGGGCCACGCCCAAAGCCTGTGGAGGTTTCTGGGCCAGGTGATGCAACCCACGCCACAGCAGTGACCCAAGTGACAGCAGTGACATCTCTGGATCCTTAACCCACTAGGCACCAAGGAACTCCCTATCTTTAAATGAAATATTAGATGAATTAAAAAGAGAAAGTACTCCATCCTCTGCCAATCCTATTTGGCAGAAATGCTCTGCAGAAATCCCTGATAGCAACTGATTGTCTTTCCTAACAGACTTTTTTCTATGCACATACCAACATATATCTGTATATCATTGTTGTTGTTATTTATTATTATATAAACATTATTGGAGTTCTCATAGTGGCTCAGCCGGTTAAGAACCCAACATAGCGTCCGTAAGGATGTGGATCCAATCCCTAGCCTTGCTCAGTGGATTAAGGATCCAGGGTTGCAGCAAGTTTTAGTGTAGGTCACAGATGAAGCTTGGATCTGGCGCTGCTGTGGCTGTGGTATAGGCTGGCAGCTGTAGCTCCAATTGGACCCCTAGCCTGGGAACAGATGTGGCCCTAAAAAGAAAAAAAAACTTTAAAATTATTATTTTAAAAAAATTATCATTTTTTTAAATGATCTTTATTTTGTCTATTGTAGCTGGTGTACAGCGATCTGTCAATTTTCTACTGTACAGCAAAGTGACCCAGTCACATGTACATATATTCGCTCTTTTTCTCACATTATCCTCCATCATGCTCCATCGTAAGTGACTAGATATAGTTCCGAGTGCTACACAGCAGGATCTCATTGCTTATCCATTCCAAAGGCAATAGTTTGCATCTATTACCCCAGACTCCCGGTCCATCCCACTCCCTCCCCCTCCCTCTTGGCAACCACAAGTCTGTTCTCCAAGACCATGAGTTTCTTTTCTGTGGAAAGGTTCATTTGTGCCGTATAGTAGATTCCATATATAAGTGATATAAAATTATTATTATTGTATATGAGCAGCACTGTTCTCAGTCCTTTACATACATTCTCATTTCATCCTGATATCAGCACTGTGAGGTCATTATCTCCATCTCAGAGACACAGAGAGATTAGGTAAGCTCCCCATGATTATACAAGCGGTATGTGCAGAACTAGGATACAAACAAGGCAGTGTTAAAAAAGTTTGTGCATCTTAGGAGTTCCCGTCATGGCACAGCGGTTAACGAATCCAACTAGGAACCATGAGGTTGTGGGTACGATCCCTGGCTTTGCTCAGTGGGTTAACGATTGCAGACGTGGCTCGGATCCTGTGTTGCTGTGGCTACAGCATAGACCAGCGGCTATAGCTCCAATTAGACCCCTAGCCTGGGAACCTCCACATGCCGAGGGTGCAGCCCTAAAATGACAAAAAGGCAAAAAGGCAAAAAAAAAAAATTGTGCATCTAAACACTATGTTCTAGTACGTATTATACACAAACACACACACACACACACAATGTTTGCTCTTTTAACAAATTGGGATAATAGTACCCATACTGATTATTTCCACTTAGAATATATCATAATTGGAAACTGAGCAAAGGATTTGAATGGCACATAAAAAGATGTTCAGTGTCACTGGTCATTCGAGAAGTGCAAACTCAAAATTACAATGAGCGAGTTCCCTTCGTAGCTCAGTGAGTAACAAACCCAACTAGGATCCATGAGGATGTGGGTTCAATCCCTGGCCTCGCTCAGTGGATTAAGAATCCTGCGTTGCCGTGAGCTGTGGTGTAGGTCAAAGACAAGGCTTGCATTCAGTGTTGCTGTGGCTGTGGCATAGGCCAGCAGCTGTAGCTCTGATTTGACCCCTAGCCTGGGAACTTCCGCAGGCCGTGGCCCTAAAAAGAAAAAAACAATTACAATGAGATAAGACTTCACACTCACTAAGATGGCTATAATTCTTCTTACTGGAAAATAGCAAGTGTTGGCAAGGATGTGGAGAAACTGCAACACCTGTGTATTGCTCATGGGAATATAAAATGGTTCAGCCACCGTGGAAAATAATTTGGCAGACCCTCAAAAAGTTAAACAAAGGATTACCGTATGACCCAGCAATTCTACTTCTCAGGATGGATGCAAAAGAATAGCAAAGTGGCACTTAAACAAATGTGTGTACACACAGGTTCATAGCAGTACTAGCCACATAATTCAGAGTCTTCAGCTGGTGTCCTTAGAAAAGGTTTGCCGCAGTAAATCGGGGCTGGGAGTTCCTATTGTGGCTCAGAGGAAACGAATCCAACTAGTATCCATGAGGATGTGGGTTCGATCCCTGGCCTCCCTCAGTGAGTTAACAATCCGGCATTACGTCAAGCTGCGGTGTAGGTCACAGATGTGGCTCGGATCAAGTGTTGCAGTGGCTGTGGCGTAGGCCAGTAGCTGGAGCTCTGATTGGACCCCTAGACTGGGAACTTCCACATGCCGCACCTGCTGCTCCCCCCCGCCCAAAAAAAAAAGAAAAAGGAAAGAAAATTGCGGCAAAATTTGCCTGAAATTAAATGCTGCTCTGGTTCCTACCTGACAAAGCTTAAAAATCAACCCAAAAGAATCGAACAGTGTCTCAGTAAATTTGTCACCTCACAGAACAAAGGTCAAGAATATTTATAGGACTAGAAAAATGTGTCATAATTTTTCATTACATTCTTGGTATTATGATTGATGTAGCATAGAGACTGGGTTTTTTAAAGTCTTTTGCCACAGAGTGTTGAATTTTATTTTGGCAGGCAGCTAAATTTTTGATGGGTCACCTTGGCCTTGTTGAAACTTGGTTTGAGTGTATTTGAAGATGGGTCTATTTTGGCTTTGCCCATAATCCTAAGGTGTGGTGCTTATCCCTGAAACACAGTCTTCCTGGGGTTTCCATTGAATGCCCTGCGTTTCTGCACGCTGGCTGGGTCAGAACTCAGTGCCGGGTGTCTCTGGCATTCTGCAGTCTCTGAAAGCACTGTTTAACTTTCAGCGCCCCCAGCAATCTGTTTTTCAAATAGGACTTGTGAACCATCCCCCTGGGCGTAGGCAGCTTAGCAGTTGTTGAGATCCCAGAGGGAATCCTTTCACAGATTTCTGGGGTCCCTTTCTGCAGTTTTCTCTGCTCCGTACCCTGTGTGTTCCCTGCACGTTAGCAGCTCTGAACTCTGGTCCGTTTCCTCCACGAAGCCCCTGCTTTTCTACCCAGAGTAACTGCTGCTCTAGGACTGGGTTCCACATACTCCCCTGAAGCCGGGAAACTTCCTTCCTTGGAAGAAATCTGGGCTGAATACTGGGTTTGCCATCCCTGTGTTCATAGCAACACTGTTCGTAGTAGCCAAGGCGTGAAACCACCATTGACTGGAAGAATGGAGTAAGATGTGGTTCATATAGACAATGGAATGCTACTCAGCCTTTAAAAAAAAAAAAAGTAACCAAATAATGCCATTTGCAGCAACATGGATGGACCTAGAGTATCATACTAAGTGAAGTAAGATATCGCTGACTTGTGGAATCCAAAATGTGACATGAATGAACTTATCTATGAAACAGAAACAGACTCACAGACACAGAGAACAGACTTGTGATTGCTGGGGAGGGGGAAGATGCAAACTAATTTTTTTTAACATTCTTGATGTTAAAGAATGTTAACATAAAGTCAACATTCTTTTTCTTTTAAAAAAATATTTAATTATAGTTGAATGACAGTGCCATGGGTGCGGCCCTAAAAAAAAAAAAAGTAAATTAAAAATAGGGTTTACTCAACACTTCTCTCAGGATGGAAGCTCAGCATTGCCCAAGGCCTGAAATCAGTTGTTTCATATGTTTTGTTTGTTTTTATAGTTATTTACAGTGGGAAGTTAAAGCTGATAATAGCTACTAAGTCAAGGCTGCAACTAGAAAATTCATGCTGTATTTTTACTCACTTATTTTTACTGAAGTAAAATTCACATAAAATTAATCATTTTAAAGTGAACAATTCATTTGACTCTAATTTAGAGTAATAAATTATAAATTCAGTGACTTACAGGAAATAGAAAAATTCCTTGAAAAACAAACTTTCTACAACTGACCCAAGAAGGAGTGGAAAATCTGAATCACCCTGTATCTGTCGAGGAAATTGAATTCATAATTTAAAATCTTTCCACAAAGAAAAATCCAGGCCCATAGGCTTCATTGGTGAATTCTAATTAAAAATTTAAAAAGATGGAGCTCCCTCATGGCTCGGTGGGCTAAGGATCCATTGTTGTCACTGTTGTAGCTTGGGTCACTGCTGTGATGTGAGTTCAATCCCTGGCCTGGGAACTTCTGCATGCTGTAGGCACAGCTCCCACCCCCCCCCACCAAATTTTTTTAGAAAATTCCAACTTTACATGAATTTTTTTCAGAAAACAAAGGAAGAGGAAACACGTCCTAACTCAGCATAACCCTAATATCAAAATGTGGCAAAGGCACTATAAAAAAAGAAAATTTTAAGTGCAAGTCACTTATGAATATAGACATTAAAACCAAAACAAAATATTAGCAAATTAAATCCACCAGTATATGAAAAATATTATCATGGCTAAATATGGTTTATCCCTGAAATGCAAGGCTAGTTTAATATTCAAAACTTAATCAATGTAATTCACAATATTAACAAAACAGAGAACAACCACCTGAACATCTCAATAGATGCAAGAAAAGCATATTAAAATTAAAAAGCATATTAAAATTCAAAGTGATCCATGATTTTTTTAAAAAAGAGAGAAAACTCTCAGCAAACAAGGGATAACATGAAATTTCCCCAATCTAATAAGAAATATTTATGAAAACCTACAGCCTAATATCATACATTGTGGAAAAAGATTGAACGCCTTCTCTTAAGATTGAAAGCAACATAGGGATTCTTACCACAACTCTTTGACATAGTTCAGGGGGTCTTAACCAATGTAATAGGCAAGAAAAAGAAATAAAATATAAAATAAATAAAAATTGAAACTGAGGAATAAAACTGTTTTTAGATTACATGATACAATGCATGGAAAATCCAAAAGAATCTATAGAACCACTGTTATAACTAATGGGAGGGGGGTTACATGATAGAAAGACCATGTAAAAAAAATCAATTGCATTTCTATAAACTAGCAATGAATAATTAAAAAATAAAGTTAAGGAGTTCCCGTCGTGGTACAGCGGAAACGAATCTGACTAGGAACCATGAGGTTGCGGGTTCAATCTCTGGCCTTGCTCAGTGGGTTAAGGATCTGGCATTGCCGTGAGCTGTGGTGTAGGTCAAAAAATGCGGCTTGGACCTGGTGTTGCTGTGGCTGTGATGTAGGCCAGCAGCTACAGCTCCCATTAGACCCCTAGCCTGGAAACCTCCATATGCCGCAGATGTGGCCCTAAAAAGACAAAAAAATAAAAATTAAAAATAAGTAAAATAAAGTTAAAAATAACATGTACAAAAATATTAAAAGTATTAAGTAGTTGGGGTAATTTTTAACAAAATTTGGCCACTACATGTACACTGAGAAAATATAAAGTATTGCTGAGAGGAATTTTAAAGATCTAAATAAACGGAGTATGCAATGGTAGTACCACTTTAGACAACTGTTTGGCACTTTTTAATAAAGTTAAACATACATGTATCTTTATACATAATGGCCCCAAACTGGAACAACACAAATGTCCATCTATAAGGAATAAATAAAACTGGTATAGAAACAAACAGCAGAATACTACTCAGTAAGTCTGCCCAGACTGTCGTGACAAAATACCACACCCTGGTAATTTAAACAATGACATTTATTTCTCACAGTTCTAGAGCCTGGGAAGTCCAAGATCCAGGTGCTGGCCACATAGCATGCTGAGGACTCTTCTTTTGGCTAAGAGACGGCCACCAGCTTGCTGTGTGTTCTCGTGACCCTTGTGCCTTTTATAAAGACACTAATCCTATTGGAACAAGGCCCACCCTTTTGACCTCGTTTAACCTAATTATTTCCTTAAAGATCCCATCTCCAAATATAGCCACACAGAGTTAAAGCTTCAACATGTGAATTTGGGGAGAACACAAATATTCAGTGTACAACAGCAACAAGGAAGAAATTGCTGTCACCTGAAACAATGTAGTTTAGTATTTTTTAAAACTGTAATGCCATGAGGTCCCATCGTGGCGCAGCAGAAACGAATCTGACTAGCAACCATGAGGTTGTGGGTTTGATCCCTGGCCTCCCTCAGTGGGTTAAGGATCCGGCGTTGCCGTGAGCTGTGGTGTAGGTCGCAGTTGCGGCTCAGATCTGATGTTGCTGTGGCTGTGGCGTAGGCTGGCAGCTGCAGTTCCAATTGGACCCCTAGCCTGGGAACCTCCATATGCTGTGGGTGTGGCCCTAAAAAAGAAAAGCAAAAAAAAAAAAAGTATAATTCCAAAAATATGAAGACTTAGAAGAGACAAAATAGATCTATGATGTTACAAATCAGAGTAACAGTTGCCTCTGTGTAGGTGGGAAGGGATCGATGGAAAAGCTGCATGAGGGAAACATTTTAAGTGATGGGTGTTATCTTGAAAAGAGTGATGATAAGTGAATGTTTGCCAAAATGCATAGAGCTGTGTCTCCAAAATTAGTGCATATATTGCATGTAAATTATGGCTCAACAGAGCCCATTTCTCTACACCAGCTCATACAGATTCACCTCTATATGTATTTCTAGTTCTTACAAGTTTTTGCTGTATTTGGCAATACTGTGGGAAGAGACTTCTCCAAGGCCTACCGCAATTAAGCACTGTGAGTCATGGAGGTAGAAACTGGAGTGGAAGAGGTCTGTGTTACTCTGCAGAAATCCTGATGGGGAGCAGGAAGGCAATGCTGGGCTTCCAACAAGAATAATATAAACCATTTAGACTAATTCCACTTCCCACCTACTCATCCTGTGGGTAATTAATGCCTTTGGGCCGCTTGAACTTAACGTTAGGCTAAATCAACTCCAGGGATTCCGTAGTGCCCTGGGCTTAATAATAACTCATTATGTGCCAAGCAATGTGCTAGCACTTTATATGCATTATCTCCTTGGACCCTCACAACTTCGTAACCCACAGTTGTTATGAATCCATACCCATTTTCTTTTTTTTTCTTTTTTTTTTGTCTTTTTAGGGCCGCACCTGCAACATATGGAAGTTCCCAGGCTAGGGGTTGAATCAGAGCTGCAGCTGCCAGCCTACCCCGCAGCCACAACAACGCCAGGTCCGACCTGCATATGCGATCTACACTGCAGCTCACAGCAACGCCAGATCCTTAACCCACTGAGTGGGGCCAGGGATGGAACCCGCCTCCTCATGGATAATAGTTCAGATCATTGCCACTGAGCCACAACGGGAACTCCCATACCCATTTTAAAAAATTTATTTAAATATCTTTATCAACGTTTAATTGAGTTACAATGTTGTGCCAGTTTCTGCTGTATAGCAAAGTGACTCAGTTATATGTATATGTGTGTATATATGTATGTGTATATATATATATATATATATATACACACACACACACACATACATACACATATATACATATATACATACTTTTTTTTATATTCTTTTCCATCATGGTCTATCCCAGGAGATTGGATAGAGTTCCCTGTGCTATACAGTAGGACCTTGTTGTTTATCCATTCTAAATGTAACAGTTTGCATCTACTAACCCCAATTTCCTAGTCCACCCCACTCCTTCCCCTATTCCTCTTGGCAATCCACATACCCATTTTACAGATGGGAAAACTGAGGCTTAAACAGTTTAAGTAATTTGCCCAAGGCTACACAGGCAAACAGGTTTCAAACCCAGATCCCTGATACAAAAGATCTTACTCTGTTATAGTCTACTTTCTCTCAGGAACAGAACTTCACAGACTGTCGTGAAGCTTACCCGGCGTGGTTACAGTGTTGATGACTGGCCCCTCCGTAACTTGAAGGCAGTTACTGCATCTTGATCTCTGTCCTCCTAACATCTGGTGCAGCGTGAAGTTCAAAGGGCTCAGCACTGTGCCTGACACAGAGCGGGCACTCAACGGGTGCTAATTATTATCATTATTGGAATCCAATAAACATTTGTTGAGTAAGTAAACATTTGCATGAATGACTAATTATCTAAAGTATTCTTTCAGCAAATAAACAATGAACATAGGGGCAACAGGTTGCAGGCCTCCTCTCCTGCCAAGCATCTCATTTGGAGGCAGCTGAACCGTGAAGGAATCGCCAGCCCTCTTCCGAGCACACGTCCGCTCCCCGCCACCCGCCACCCCCGGGCACAGAAACAGGAAGGACATCTGACTCAGTGTTGCAGCTCCAGCCCCAGCTCGGGCAGGGACCCTGGCGGGCAGAGTTTGGCTCAGCACATTTGTGCGTGAAAGAAAGACCCCGTCGGTGTGGTGGTGATGGTGGTGGGGGTGCTGCGTGTGCTTGTTTGTGCGTGTCTCTTCCTCCCTCTCGAGCTGAAGCTCACCTCACGTAGGGTAGGGTCGAGGGGATGCTTAATACAAAGCTTTGGGCACCATCACAGCACACAAACAATGAACATGGCATGAACACGCTCATGGACCCAAGGTCCAAGAACATCAGAAGGCCCTTGAACCCCGTGGTATCTTTCTATCCTGTTGCCTCATTTTCGTTGGAGGAAGGCCCTGCAGCATGGAGGTCATGGGTTTAGGTTTGGGGAAGAGCCTGCTCAGTTCCAGAAGCCAGATGAGCGCTGCTTCTCTCGACCCATCCTGCCTTGGGTGCCGGTCAGCATTTGCATCCTCTGTCAATTTCTTAGCCGCTCTCAACATCCACTCAGATCTCACACTGGACCCTTGCCGAGCCTGATCCTCTGTCTGTCCGGATCCTGCTCCCCCCGCCTAGTGCCTTGACTGGCTTCCATCCTTGGCAGGAATACCCCCGTCATCCCAGCCCAGCTGCCTTGCTCAGGGAAATCCCATCACAGACTCGAGACGTGACCCTTTCGGCTCCTGGCTGACTTACCCACTTCTTGGCAGGGGTGGGGAGCAGGGGGGCACTGCGCCCCAAGAGCCGTGGACCTGGGGTAGCACTTACCAAGACCACGGATTTCTTTTTCCTACCTGGCTCCTCCCTCCCCTCGTTACTGCAGTCTTCACTGCATGCCTCTCAAAGCCCTCGCTCTCATTTTGCAGTGAAGTTGCAGAGCCTTGCTCATTTAAAGCAGTTTTGATTTATGTTTTATGGCAATCCTTAAACTCATAAGCGAACATTTCTTGTTTGAAATGCCTGTCACTCTGTTATTATAGAAACGATATAACAAGAAATACATTTTCAAATAAGACTGTAAGTAAAAAGACAAATTGTTCTGGAGCTGAAATATTTTTGCCTGATTTGAAGATACCAAGATAAAGAGATGGAAAAAACATGCCACTGGATCAAAGATAAGGAGGAAGGATCAAATCAGGATCCAACCATGAGGAGTTTCTTAAAAAAAAGGGAAAAAAAGGATAAAAATACAAAGGAGAGGAAATTATCAAAGAAATAATACAGGAAAATTTCTCAGAAGTGAAGGACACAAGACCTCAGAGCAGTGCGTGAAACAGGCCCAGCCCTGGGGAAAAAAAAAAACACTTGAACTAGAGGTCAACTGGGATATGTACAGAGGGCCCCCTAAAAGCTTCCACTGAAAGTCAAGTCCCTATAAAGCGATGAGAATGAGAGTGAATCAGGGTTTCCAAAAGGAAAATCTATACAGCAGGCAAACAAAGCAGCACCTTCAAAGTTTTTTTTTTTTTGGTCTTTTTGCCTTTTCTAGGGCCGCGCCCATGGCATATGGAGGTTCCCAGGGTAGGGGTCTAATCGGAGCTACAGCTGCCGGCCTACACCACAGCCACAGCAACTTGGGATCCGAGCCGCATCTGCGACCTACACCACAGCTCATGGCAACGCCGGATCCTTAACCCACGGAGCAAGGCCAGGGATCAAACACGCAACCTCATAGTTCCTAGTCGGATTCGTGTCCTCTGCGCCAAGACGGAAACTCCCTAGAATCATTTTTAATTAACAGCACCCTGGGTTAACATCATCATTCTGCTGGCTCTTTATTTCCTATTCAGCATTTTGTATAAACTTGTTTCTTTCTTTCTTTTTTTGTTTTTGGTCTTTTTAGGGCTGAACCCTAGGCATATGGAGATTCCCAGGCTAGGGGGTTGAATCAGAGCTGCAGCTGCGAGCCTACGGCACAGCCACAGCAACACAGGATCTGAGCCATGTCTGTGACCACACCTCATGGCAACGTCGGATCCTTAACCCACTGAGCAAGGCCAGGGATTGAACCTGAGTCCTCATGGATACTAGTTGGATTTGTTTCCACTAAGCCACAACGGGAACTCCTAATGTTGTTTCTTCTACAGAGAACTTTCTTATCAACTGCACAAATTTACAGTGAGCAACAGGGGCAGGTGTTACTGTCCCCTCTTTACAGATGGAGAAACTGAGGTCTAGACAGACAAGCTTGCCTGACATTTTCCCAACAGCAAGGATGGGGGCACGAGGAAACCTTCTTCTCAGTCTTTTCTCTCCAAGTCGAGATCGCCTTCAGCCACACTGCCCCGATGCTGGGCATCGCTTAGCTCATTCTCTTGTTGAGTCTGGGCCCCTCTCAGGAAGAAATGACCACCTCATTGGGCAGGTGAGGAAGCTGAGGCCCAGAGAGAGACGTCACTTGCCTAAGGTCAGAGGGCAGAGCCCAGGCAGGCTGACCCCAAAGCCAGATCTCTTTCCCATAATTTATCATTTGTGTGACTGCCTTTTTGGCGCCTTCAAAGAGCGTTGCTCTAAGCACAGGTATGCACCTATCTGCCATTTTCCTGGCCCTTCAGTTGATGAAAAGATCTTCCCCAGGTAGCGCTAACCCTGCCTCTGTGTCTAACTACCCATTGATCTCATACTTGTACATTAGGATCATGTAGAATAAACCCAATCCTTCTGTCATGTGACAGACCACAGTTCCGCTTTCATCTTCTGTTCTCCAGACTAGTATCCTGTCAGTCATTCCTCAGAGAAATTGTCACCACCCCCACACGTACCGGTGAGCCATTTGCCAGAACGATGCTGTATAACAAACCTCTCCAAAAACTCAAAGGTAAAACAAACAACTCCGTGGCATCCTACTAAGCTAGACCTGGTGGAGCTTGACTCCAGGCTTCAGGGTTGGGTCCTGGTCTTCCCCGGGTGGCTCTCATCTGCCTTGGGCTCTCCAAGGTTTGTTCTTTTAATAACAAAAGGCAGAGGTGTAAGTGGTATACTCACTTGTGTCCAGATTTCCAGCCTTTGTTGCCTTTGCATACCACTGGCCAAAGCAAGGCACAAGTTCAAGTCCAAGGTCAAGAGGCCATGGCAAGGCTATGGATATGGAATACAGAGGAATGAAAAACTGAGACCAGTAATCCAGTCTTTCCACTGCTCACTTTCCCTTTGTCCTATTTCCATTGACTTTGACCTTGACGTATTTCCATTGGACACATTTTTCTAAAGTGTCACTGGGATATGGGGAGTAAGAGGCTGGGGAGGAAAAAAAAAGACCTTGCACGATCTGCCCCCTACCTACCTCTCTGACCTCAACTTTCATCACTCTCATCCTTACCGCCCACCCACCCACATTAGGGTGTCATGTCCTAAAGGAGATGCCTATCTGACCATGGAATCCACTTAAGTTTCCCACTACTGCTCTCTAGCAAAAGGGTCTTGTTTATTTTCCTCTTGGTACATTACCTTGATTTGTAATTATTTATTGGCTTATTTCGTTTTTCTTCCTCTACTAGACTCCAAGCTCCATGAAGGCAAAGACCATGTCTGCCTTGCTCACTGTTTTATCTCCAGTGCCCAGGATAGACCCCAACACACAGGAGATCCTTAACACATAGTTACTAAGTGAGAACGTGTAGGATTAAGTGCAAAGGAAGAGATGAATGAATGGATTTCCTTGCTTTCTCTCTATCTCATTAATTCACATTTTCTTGCCCTGTGTTCAGTGACAGAAGGCAGAGAGTGAAAGGAAGCATCAAACTGCTCTCAGGACACAGCCCACCAAAGGCTCCTGATCTCTCAGGTGCAGGACCTTTGCCACCTACACTTGGCTATTTTCTTCTGATAAAGATTTGCTTCTATGACTCATTTTGCTTAGACACCTGCTCAGAGGAAGTCATGCCCTCTAACCACAGGCTCATTGTCCACGGAGGTGACCAGATGTGTACCAGGTGGCTCAGGAGCAAAAACATGCCACCAGTCATTCACCAGGGGAATCACTGACAAAGGTCAGCATTGGGAAGTTTTAGATAAATGCAGCTTCGTGACACAGACTGCTGCTTGAGGGATGGAGAGGTTGGGATTTTTGAGGCTCAAAGTGCCCACTCCAGTTCCCTCTCAAATCCTTCTCTGTCCTCCTAGACAGCCTTTCAAGGAGACTTTGACCTTCATCCCGCCATGAAGCACGGAACCAAGGAGAAGGCTTAGTCTTTTCCATCTGGGATCTCTCGAAACATCTGCCCCTGTTTCACGAAGCCCTCTGTAGTGCAGAGAACAAGCACGATGGGAGGCAGAAAGTCAAGTTTCTGAGTCCCACTTCTCTGCCCCTTACCAGCTGAAGGATGCAGGCAGATAAGTGACCTAACCTCTTCAAACCTCAGTTTCCTTACCTGACAAATGGGCTCAGCTACACCCACTTACGGAGCAGTGATGAGTGTTGGTAGTGACAACACCCAAGTGCTTCCTGAACCATGAAAGATAATTCGAAGGCATGATGTTATTTACCTACTTCAGTCAAGCAAGGCTGTGCTGTGGAGCATCCGGGGTTAAAGATTCAGGAACCAAAAACTCCCTCTACAACAGAAGAAAAGAGAAAAATAATGCCCACCTCCAGATGCACTTGAAGGACAGATTGCTTAGGATGGGATTGCAATCGGGTCTCCAAGTGGGAGAAATGATTGCCATCCTCATCAATATTACTGCCGGCTAAGTCTACGTGGGACTTGATCAGGTAATTGAGGTCCCAAATTCAGTTTTTATCCTGACACCAAGATTAATAGGAATGACTTCTGGGAATTAACTCTGTAGCTTTCTAATGCACCCTGCACTTAAGATTTGACGTTAACATTTCAGACCTGCACATTTGGAAGGCAATGATGTGCTGTCTGCTTTAGCTAGCCCAAATGTTAAAAAGGGTCAAGGTCATAGGATTTCTGTATTGTCAGTTCTGCTTGACCTGAAGAGGTTCAACTACACGAACCCTAGAGAGTCACCTCCAAGAGGTTGTTGTAGGTCAAAGGACCACTGGAAGAGAGAGAAAGGTGACTGATGGGAGCAATCAAACTTACATGCCATAGAAACAACCATGACAGACAAACAACACAGAAACACAGTTGAACTGTGCAGCAATATCACTTTGCTGTTGTCAAGGCAGTGGCACTTATATCATCGATTCAATAAATATCAACTGAATCTTTATCATGCACCCAGCACCATATTAACTGAAAAAGAAAAAAATACCTACATGTATCACAATAGATGAATCACTTGGAAAACAAATAGACAAATCACTTGGAAAAAAATATCCAACAGCCTTTCATGATAAAAACGCTCAACGAACCCGGACGATTCCTCACCCTTTATAAAGGCATGCATGGAAAACCCTCTGCTGACATCACACTAACACTGATACTTTCCCCCAAAGACCAGAAAGTAGAAAGGGAGGTCCATTTTTGCCCCTTTTTGCAACATAGAAATTCTAGCAAGGGGCAATTAGGCATGGAGGGAAAGGCATACAGGTTGGAATGGAAGAAATGAACTATCTCTATTCATAGATGACATGACCTTCCATATAGAAACCACCGAAGAATTCACATATACCAAAACAAAATTAAACAAACTATTAGAGCTAATAAACAAGTTCAGCAATGTTGCAGGACCAATGTACAAAAATCAGTTGTATTTCTATACACTATCAGTGAGCAATCCGAAAAGGAAACTACCTTCACAACAGCATCAAAGAAAATAAAATAGGAATAAATTTAACCAAAAAAGTACTCTGGTGCACTCTCTGTGCTTGTACTCTGAAAAACCACAAAATGTTGTTGAAATAAATCAAATAAAAAATTGGAAAAACATAGGTTGATGAATTGGAAGACTTAGTATTGTTAAGATGTCAAAATTCTCCAAAATGGTCTATAGGTTCAATGCAAAATTCCAACTTCTTTCTTTGCCAAAATGGAAAGCTTATCTTTAAATTCATATGAAACTGGAGGGGGCTCCAAATAGCCTACACAACCTCAAAAAGGAAACAGAATAGAACTGAGAATCCAGAAATAAATCCATAATCTATGTATGATTAATCAATTTTTGACAAGGGTGCCAAGACCATTAAGTCGCAAAAGAATAGTCTTACGAACAAATGTTGTTGGGACACTGGATATCCACATGCAAAAGAATGAAGTTGGATCCCTACCTCAGAGCATAAACAAAAATTAATTCAAAATCAATCCAAGACCTAAATGTAAGAGTTAAAACTACTGAACTCTTAAAAGAAAACATAAGTATAAATCTTTATGACCTTGGAATAGACAACAATTTCTTTTTTCTTTTTTCTCCTTTTTTTTTGTCTTTTCTAGGGCCTCACCCGCAGCATATGGAGATTCCCAGGCTAGGGGTCTAACAGGAGCTGTAGCCGCCGGCCTACACCACAGCCACAGCAACGCGGGATCCAAGCCACGTCTGCAACCGACACCACAGCTCACGGCAATGCCGGATCCTTAACCCACCGAGCGAGGCCAGGGATCGATAAGTCTCAGGGGAGTTCTCCGGTGGTTCATTGAGGTTAAGGGTCTGGAATTGTTGCTGCTGTAGTGTGTTCCATTCCTGGCCCTGGAAATTCCACATGTCACGGGCATGGCCAAAAAAAAAAAAAAAAAAAACATCTTTAGGGTGTATTTAGGGTGTAATATATAGCATCGGGAATACAGTCAGTAATACTGTAATAACTTTGTATGGTAACACATGGTAACTAGACTTATTATGCTGATCATTTTGTAATGTATAAAAACATTGAGGAGTTCCCTTAGTGGCTCAGTGGTTAACAAATCCGATTAGGAACAATGAGGTTGAGGGTTTGATCCCTGGCCTTGCTCAGTGGGTTAAGGATCCGGCGTTGCCGTGAGCTGTGGTGTAGGTTGCAGACACAGCTTGGATCCCACATTGCTGTGGCTGTGGCAAAGGCCGGCGGCTACAGCTCCTGTTAGACCCCTAGCCTGGGAACCTCCATATGCCGTGGGTGCGGCTCTAGATAAAAAAAGGCAAAAAGACAAAAAAAAAAAATCATTGAATCACTTTGTTGTATACCTGAAAATAATATAATATTGTAAGTCAATTATACTTCACTGAATTTAAAGTTTTGTGTATCATAAGACACTATTAAGAAAGTGAAAAGACAACACACAGAACGAGAGAAAATACTTGTAAGCATACATCTGATAAAAGTTTAGTATCCAGACTGTACTAATAACTCTTACAACTTAACAAAAAGACAAACAACCCAATTTTTATTTTTAAATTTTTTTTGCTTTTTAGGGCCATATCCACAGCATATGGAAGTTTCCAGGCTAGGGGTTGAGTCGGAGCTACAGCTGCTGGGCTATGCCCCAGCCACAGCAACGTGAGATCAAAGCTGGGTCTGCAGTCTGCCCTGCAACTCACAGCAACACTGGATCCTTAACCCACTGAGTGAGGCCAGGGATGGAACCCACATCCTCATGGATACTAGTCAGATTCGTTTCTGCTGCACCACAAGGATAACTCCACAACCCACTTTTTAAATGAACAGAGGACTTGAATAGATACTTCTCCAAAGAACATACACAAATGGCCAACAAGCACGTGAAAAGATGCTCAGCATCATTAGCGAAATGAAAATCAAAACTGCAATGAGATACCACTTCACAGACACTAGAACAGCTATTATTAAAAAGACATGGAGTTCCTGTCATGGCGCAGTGGTTAACGAATCCGACTAGGAACCATGAGGTTGCAGGTTCAATCCCTGGCCTTGCTCAGTGGGTTAACGATCCGGCGTTGCCGTGAGCTGTGGTGTAGGTTGCAGACGCGGCTCGGATCCTGTGTTGCTGTGGCTGTGGCGAAGGCTGGCGGCTACAGCTCCTGTTAGACCCCTAGCCTGGGAACCTCCATATGCCGCGGGTGCGGCCCTAAAAAGAAAAAAGTCAAAAAATAAAAAAAAATAAAAAAATTAAAAGACAAACCATAACAAATGTTGGTGAGGATGTGAAGAAATCGGAACTGTCATAATTTACCGGTGGGAATGTAAAATGTTGTAACCACTGGGGAAAAATTTAGCATTTCCTGAAAAACTTAAACGTAAGAATTCCTTGATGTTTAAGGATCCGGCATTGTCACTGCTGTGACTCTGGTTACAGCTGTGGCGTGGGTTTAATCCCTGGCCTGGGAACTTCAGAATGGGGCCAAAAAAAAAAAAAAAAAGAAAAAAAAAGTAACAAAGTAGTGATTCATGCTACAACATGAATGAAACTCGAAGACGCCTCAGTGAAAGGAGCCAGACAGAAAAAGCCACATATTGAATGATTCCATTTAGAGGAAATGTCCAGAAGAGATAAATCTTGAGACTACAGAAAATACAGTAGTGTTAGCCAGAGGTTAGGAGAAGGTGAAATGAGGATGACTATTTAATGAGAATGGGGTTTCTTCGGGGGCTAATAATTATGTTCCAGAATTAGATAGCGGCCATGGTTGTGCAATACTGATACTAAAAATCACTTGAATGTGGTTTGCATGGTGGATTTTATATTATAATTTAAAAGAGAAAATATATGGCAAGTCGAGATGTTTTTAACTCTGTTTGGCCTTGCTCGCTCAGGGATCTCCATGAGCGTGCCAGCTCTGCAAGGGCAGGGACAGAGTCTAGAGACCCGAAGTCCAGCACGGTGCCAAGAAAATACTGAAAACAGCGGGGCCTCAAAACTTCGAGGCTCCAGAGAGACAGCTGAGCAAGAATTGACCTGAGGGGGCGATGGGACAGCCTTTATGCTTGTCCACATGCAGGGGTCCCTCTTAGAGTGACAACAGGAACAGAAAAGAACGCCCTCAAAGCACATGGCAGCACAGAAAAGCAACCTGCACTTCCTCTTCTTCCCTTCCTTCAAATTCTAAGGCATTGGCAACGCAGGATCTAAGCAGCATCTGCCAGCCACACCAGGGCAACGCCAGATCCTTAACCCGCTGAGCGAGACCGAGCAAGGCAGGGATCGAACCTGCAACCTCACGGTTCTCAGTCAGATTCGTTTCCGTTGTGCCACCACGGGAACTCCTTCGTGGCTCAGTGGTTAACGAATCCGACTAAGAACCGTGAGGTTGCGGGTTTGATCCCTGGCCTTGCTCAGTGGGTTAAGGATCCGGCGTTGCCGTGAGCTGTGGTGTAGGTCACAGACGCAGCTCGGATCCCTCGTTGCTGTGGCTGTGGCAAAGGCCGGCGGCTACAGCTCCTGTTAGATCCCTAGCCTGGGAACCTCCATATGCCGCGGGTGCAGCCCTAGAGAAAGGCAAAAAGACAAAAAAAAAAAAAAATTCTAAGGCATCGGGGCTGAAAAAGAAAATATCCCTTGCAATGAAGGCTGAGGTTATGGAAGGGAAATCACGTTGATTATGGGAATGTGAAGAACCATCCACTCAAAGCACCAGGAGCTGTTAAAAGCAGGATGAGCCGTCTCTTTAGAAGAATCAGGCAGCCTTTCAAAGGTTATGACGGCAGTGCTTAGAATGCTCATTTCAGAGCAAGAAAGAAAAAAGCAAGAGAAAAACTAGACTGCCTCACCTGACATTGTCACCCTCCTCTCCATGCTTGGCTAAGCCCCACTCTCAGATTCTTACACTCTTTTTTTTTTTTTCTGTCTTTGTTAGGGCCGCTCCCGTGGCACATGGAGGTTCCCAGACTAGGAGCTGTAGCTGCCAGCCTACGTGATAGCTACAGCAATGCCAAGATCCAAGCCGTGTTGCAACCTACACCACAGCTCAAGGCAACGCCGGATCCTTAACCCACTGAGCAAGACCAGGGATTCCTCGTCCTCATGGATACTAGTCAGATTGGCTTTCACCGAGTCAAAACGGCAACTGCAGATTCTCAGACTTTTAATTCATCATTTTCCTGCACCATAGTGAAGATACATCTTAGGGTATAGACTAGAGTTTCAGCCATCTCAGGATCTTCCGGTTGCCTGATAATGTTCTTACCTGGATTCAGTGCGAGATCCTCTCGCGTTTCTCCAGCCGTACCTGTCCCTTGGGTCTCGACTAAAACTGTCCTCTCTCCTAACCATTCCAAGTGGCTGACCCTTATTCTTCCATCAAGACTCAGCTGAGGAGTTCCCATTGTGGCTCAGCGGTAATGAACACGACTAGTATCCGTGCGGATGCAGGATTGACCCCTGGCCCCGCTCAGTGGGTTAAGGATCTGGCATTACCATGGGCTGCAGTGGTGTAGGTCACAGATACGGCTTGGATCTGGCGTTGCTGTGGCTGTCATGCAGACTGGCAGCTACACCCTGCCTGGGAACCTCCACATGCAGCAGCTGTGGCCCTAAAAAGCCAAAAATATTTTTTTAAAAATTTTAAAAAGACAGCTGAGTATTCCTGATCAGGGGAAAGTCCTTCCCAAAACCAGGCTGCGTGAGAGCACCCCTTCTCCATCCTCAGTCTCCTGGATCACCCTGTCAGAGCCCCTCCCCGCTTCCTGCCTTTCCCTCACCAGACCGTGAGGGCCTTGAAGGCAACGGAGGTCTGCGCTGACTGCCTTTGTTTAAATCAATAACCAACTCAACCCTCTAGTGCATGTTTCCTCCTCTAGGAAGTAATGAGGTTGGACAAGATCATTGATGTGGTCCGAATACAGGCCACAGACCCATTTGGGTAACTCAATATTTACTCTCTTTAAGCAAGCATTTTAAAATCGGGAGAGTTTATATTAAAATCTCGATAGCTGTCTTGTCTTGAACACTCTGGTGATTTGGCACCATTAGGCCAGCATTCGTGGATGGAACAGTCAGACACCTCTTGGGGTGGGGCACGCTGGTGCTGCACTCATTTAGGCTTCTGTGGGCATTGGGCTTGAGTGCCTGGTCTAGATGACGTCTCCAGCTCCAAATCTGAGGCTCTACCGCTTCCTGATTGCAATTTCTCTTCTTCCTCCTCCATCCAGGCAACAGTCAACAGCATCAGTATTTTTTTTTTTTTTGTACTCTTGGTGAGAGCATGCAACTTTCCCTGTTTTGTTTTGCTTTTGCTTGTTTCCTTTCCTTGCACTTTAAGGCAGTAGCCACAAGCCTCCCCAGGTACTTCCTCAAAGAAATAATCACCAGATACGAGTAAATCATCCTTGGAAACGATGAATGCCCGCCCTCGAAGAAGCCCTGTGGCTTTTAGGTTATACGGAGCAGCCCCTTTTTTTCCCAGCCCAGGACTGAGAAGGGCAGAGTCCATTTTCAACAGCGCATTTCCCAGATAATCCAGCAGAATACAGACATCTTAAAAGTACATCCGCGGCTTGAGCAAATCCTACCTGTACATAACCATTTCAGTAATTTCAAATACATTTCTACTGCCTAATTGTGCAAGGGCTTTGGTCAGGAAACATGCTGCTGCAAACTTAAATGAAATCACCACAGATTGTTATTTGTCGGAAAAATGCCCCGTTATGAGGATACCTGTCACCAGTTCCTCCACGGATCCCCGTCTTGTCATTTGCCCCCTACCGGCTGGCCCCAATCAGTCACACTCAGGTCATTGGAAAAGCTGCGAGCCCCCAGCCTGGAGAGGAAACTGAATTAGCATCTCGCTGGGCCGCGAGCAGATTGGCTCGTAATACTGGGGATTTTGAGCTTGAAAGCAGAAGTCATTATATTTCTATATATTAGTGAAAAGGGGCCATGCTTTCTTCCAGAAACCCTCCATTCCTCCTTTATTCCCCATTGGCAGAGTTTTGAGCAGTGGTTCTCCTTCCTGGCTGTAGATTAGAAACATTCAGGGGGCTTTAAAAAAAAAAAAAAAAAAAATAATAATAATGCAAAAGTTCAGACCCCACTGCTGACCGATTCAGAGTTTCAGAGAGGAAGCCAGCAGAAATGCTCAGGTGATTCCAATGCATGGCCTTGTTACGGGGAAGCAGTGGTCCCCAACGTGTGGTCCCCAGATTGACCGCATCAGTATCACTTAGTTAGAAATGCAGGTTCTCGGGTCGCCCCACCCCCGGCCCACCCAGACTTACCGAATCAGAATCTCTGGTATAGGGGCCCAGCTATCTGTCACCGAACAAGCATTCCAGATGGTTCTAATGTATGCTGAGGTCTGAGGACCAGTGGTATCACAGATTCAGTCAGGCATGAGTTTCCATCCCAAACCCATCGCTTACAAACTCCGTGACCCGAGGCAAGTGCTTTCCTAGCTGAGGCTCGGTTTCCACATCCACAAAATGGGCAGAATGAGGAATTGAGGGGGATAATGCACAGAGTGCACGTAATATACTGTCTGACACAGATCCGGCACTAAGTATCAGCTAGTATCATCCAGGTGCCCAAGCTGGAAGTCATCACCCATTTCCCCTCTCCGTTACACACCTCCATCCAGTCCTTGACCAAGGCTACCTATCCTTCACCCTTACTCACCCTTACCATTTATTCTTTTTTCTTTCTTTCTTTATTTTCTTAGGACCACACCGCAGCATATGGAGGTTCCCAGGCTAGGGGTGAATTGGAGTTACAGCTGCCACCCTACACCACAGCCACAGCAACAAGGGATCCAAGCCACGTCTGTAACCTACACCACAGTTCAAGGCAATGCTGGATCCGTAACCCACTGAGCGAGGCCAGGGATCGAACCTGAGTCCTTACGATGCTAGTTGGGTTCGTAACCTGCTGAGCCACAATGGGAACTCCACACCCTTACTACTTCTTTCCTTCCTCTCCCCTCCTGCCACCAATGCCTTGAACTTCCAGTTCTCATCATTCCCCTCTGCAGTGATGTGCAGATGCTGCAGGAGGACTGAGACTAGGAATAAGATGGCAAAGGAAAAGAGACAAAGGTCGGAGTTCCCGTCGTGGCTCAGTGGTTAATGAATCCCACTAGGAACCATGAGGTTGCGGGTTTGATCCCTGGCCTTGCTCAGTGGGTTAAGGATCCGGCGTTGCCGTGAGCTGTGGCGTAGGTTGCAGACGCGGCTCGGATCCCGCATTGCTGTGGCTGTGGTGTAGGCCGGCAGCTACAGCTCCTGTTAGACCCCTAGCCTGGGAACCTCCATTTGCCGTGGGTGCGGCCCTAGAAAAGGCAAAAAGATGAAAAAAAAGAAAAGAAAAGAGACAAAGGAGTTCCGGCCCCTCCCTGCCCAGAGTCTACACGGTCCCTGGGGCAGGGCCAGTTCTGAGGAGGACACGCCAGTGCTGGTCAACTGTGTCACTCCTTTTCTCCTGGGATTTCGTGCTTGGGTGACAAGGTTGGCCCTGAATTTTTTCTTTTTTTTTTTTTGTCTTTTTAGGGCTGCACCCACAGCATATGGAGGTTCCCAGGCTAGGGGTCGAATTGGAGATGTGGCTGCCAGCCTACACCACAGCCACAGCAACGCGGGATCCGAGCCGCATCTGCGACCTATACCACAGCTCACGGCAATGCCAGATCCTTAACCCACTGAGCAAGCCCAGGGATCGAACCCGCAACCTCATGGTTCCTAGTCATATTCGTTAACCACTGAGCCACGACGGGAATGCCAAGATGCCTCACTTCTAAACAGCACCTGATCAGTTCATCCACGAAGCCTGCTTCTGGGTGAGTCCTCGCTGCTTCTCCTTGAAGAGCTTGACTGACCATTGAAGAGAAACAGCCCTTCATTTCTCCTTCAGTGACTCTTCCCAGACTGTCCCCTCAGGCAACAGTCACATGAATGGAACAAGGAAGCAAAAGGGACTGGGATCCAGAGGCTTGGGGTCCCTTCACATTGACTTCACGGTGACAGAGTGACTTCATGGCTGCCACACTTTTCTGAGGCCCAGGGGCCTCCTTCCTGTCCCTCAAGCTTACCAAGTACATTCTTGTCCTCAGGCCTCAGGGCTGGTGCTTGCTTCGTCCTGGCTCTTGCTTCCCCCAGGAGCCCAGACAGCACCCCTCAGCTCCTTCACACTTGGGTTCAAATGCCGCTACCTCCACCAGCCTACTGACAACTGCAGACTACACACACACACACACACACACACACACACACACACACAAGTTCTCCATCTCCAGCCCACCTTCCCCCCTTCACTATGCTCTTCCTTTTTTTAATTTTTTTTTGCTCTGTTATCTACCATTCTTTTTGGTTTTTTTGTTTGTTTGTTTTTTGTCTTTTTTTTGCCTTATCTAGAGCCGCACCCGCGGCATATGGAGGTTCCCAGGCTAGGGGTCTAACAGGAGCTGTAGCCAGCTGCCGGCCTTCGCCACAGCCACAGCAACGCGGGATCTGAGCCGCGTCTGCAGCCTACACCACAGCTCACGGCAACACCAGATCCTTAACCCACTGAGCGAGGCCAGGGATCGAACCTGCAACCTCATGGTTCCTAGTCGGATTCGTTAACCACTGAGCCATGAAGGGAACTTCTTCCCTTTTTTTTTTTTGTCTGTTATCTACCATTCTTTAGCTCAGGGCTTCTCAAACTTGGAAGACCTGTTAACACACAGGCCTCTGGAGTTCCCATTTTGGGCTCAGCGGCAATGAACCCGACTAGTATCTGTGAGGATGCAGGTTCGATCCCTGGCCTTGCTTAGCAGGTTAAGGATCCGGCGTTGCCGTGGGCTCTGGTGTAGGTCAGATGCGGCTCGGATCTGGTGTTTCTGTGGCTGTGGTGTAGGCTGGCAGCTTCAACTCTGATTCAGTTCCTAGCCTGGGAACTTCCATGTGCCGTGGGTTTAGCCCTAAAAAGCAAATAATAATAAAATAAAATAAAACACGGGCTGGTCCCCCCTCTTCCCGAGGGTCTGATTCTAACATGTCCTTAGCTGACACTGATGCTGCCCATGCAGGGACCTGGCTTTGAGGACCACTGTGCCGACACACCATGGACCCTGCTAGGATACAACTTGTGACGGGCTAGACAGTACTGTCTTGGAAGTCGGACAGCCCTGAGTCCACGTCCTAAGTCCTTCCCAGCTGGGACCTTGGGCCGATGACATGTGGGCCTTGGTTTCTTCGCTTGGAAATAGAGTATCATCAGGTCTGGCACCGAATTTGCAGGGCCCAGAGCCACGTGGAAATACGGAACCCCTTGCTAAAAAGTTATGAAATATTTCTAGGTGTTGATATCAAGCATTAAATGAGTGCAGGGCCCCTTCTGAGCCCAGAGCCCTGCATGACAGCACAGGTTTCGTGTACGTGGAAGCCTCTTCTACAGTTCCTGGCACATAGTAGGTACTAAAAGAAACACGAATTTCCCTGCTTTCGTGTTACTTTCCTTTTCCACTCATCCGTCACCTTGCAGAATAAGCTCTCCTGGCTTCATGGCTCCAGCTCCACACACACCCCCACTTCCCTCACCCCCTACCCCGACCTTGGGCTTGATCTTGCTGGGAACTAACAGCAAAGCAGCCCCCCACCCCCGCGCCGCGCGCCCACTGCTTGGCCTCGGCCTGCTGTGGCTGCTGGCTGCCAGCTCTTCTGGGCCTGGGAAGTGAGGCAGAAGACCCCCTTCCGGGGACCCTTTGTGGCTTGGGTAGTTCAAAGCGCAAGTTCTGGGAGGCGTAGGCTGGGTGGTAGGAGTGAGCAAAGGCCAGCCCACGGCGGTGCAGCTGGCCCCCAAGCTGCTGCCCTGGAATGAATGGGGGATCACAGGCGGAGACGGTGCCACCGTGCCCCAGAGGCTGTGGACCTCGCACAGAATGAGTGAGCCCCCTACAGGGCTGGCGGCAAGCTCCTCCCACCCATCCAGAAATAACTGGAGCCAGAAAGCTGCACTTTCTACAGTTTTACTGGGTTAGCTCGCCCCCACGGACTCTGAAATAATCAGACCTGGCAGAGGTGACGGACCTCTCAGTGGGTGTTGTGTTGGGAAGGACGCGGCAAGTGTCAGGGGTTAAAGAGAGAGCATGCCACCACCCCAAATCCTGAAGGTCGTGGATGCCTTCTACCCAACCTGGTCAAGCCAGAGTTGGGGGACCTCACCCACTTCAGGCCACCGCAGAAAAAGGCAGGACGCTGAGCTCCCCACAACGTACACAAGATGTGAAGATGGGGTGCGTTGGAGGGGCACAGGGTGGGGGTGGCTGGGCGCAGCCCCTGCTTTAAGCAAGTCCCAAATGTAAAAATCTACAGCCTGGAGTTCCTGCTGTGGTGCAAAGGGACCAGCACTGTCTCTGCAGTGCCAGGATGCGGGTTCGATCCCCAGCAGGCACAGTGGGTTAAAAGATCCAGCACTGCCACAGCTGTGCCACAGGTCACAGCTGCAGCTCGCCTCTGATCCCTGGCCTGAAAACCACAGATGCCAAGAGGCGGCCAAAAAAGAGGAAAGAAGTTTTTAAATTTTAAAAAATGGAATAAAATAAGAACCTACAGATTTATACAGAAGAAAATATAGGGCAACATTTTCCAATGTCCTCACCCTATATCTCCCATCAGATCTTTTTTTTTTTTTTTTGTCTTTTCAGGGCCGCACCCGCGGCATATGGAGGTTCCCAGGCTAGGGGTCTAACAGGAGCTGTACCCGCCGGCTTACACCACAGCCACAGCAAAGCGGGATCCGAGTCGCGTCTGCAACCTACACCACAGCTCACGGCAACACCGGATCCTTAAGCCACTGAGCAAGGCCAGGGATCGAACCCACAACCTCATGGTTCCCAGTCGGATTCATTAACCACTGAGCCACGACGGGAACTCCTGTCAGATCTTTTTTTGAAAAAAAAATCAGCTCTCCCAGCAAATAATGTAATTCGATTTACAAAGCATCCCTTTGGGCTTAGTCTTTCGGAAAGAGCCATGCCTGTCCCAGAAAGGGGTGTTCGTTCACACACATACATCCATGCGTGTGACCCACAGGAACAGAGGCTCTGCCAGCCCAGGAGCCCCGCGGCCTCCCCTCTGCGCCCGTCTGGGGCAGGCCTTGGGACGGCACTTCCTGGCTCTGTGACCCTGTGCAAGTGACTTGTCATTCCACTCTGCCTTTTTCTCTTTTGTGTGTGGAGGAGTCATGAAGATGAACGATAGTGAGTATTGACGAGGTGCCTGACACAGGGTAACAGCTAATAAGAGTGAAGTAAGAGTTTTAATCATGGGACACAAACACACACACACACACACACACACACACGCTGAAAAGGCAGCTGCCTGCATTTTCAGCTTTGCTCATCACTATACCACGCTTCTTATAATTATGTAGCAACTGTAGGCCCTATGTCCAAGCCTGCAGCCCTGCTAATGATGTTCCCAGCATCACTTATCAGTTTTGCTTCTGTAACCTTGCTTGCTCAGCTTAAGAAGAAACACTGGGAGTTCCTGTTGTGGCTCAGTGGTTAATGGATCCGACTAGGAACCATGAGGTTGCGGGTTCGATCCCTGGCCTTGCTCAGTGGGTTAAGGATCGGCGTTGCCGTGAGCTGTGGTGTAGGTCGCAGACGCGGCTCGGATCCCGCGTTGCTGTGGCTGTGGTGTAGGCTGGCGGGTACAGCTCCTGTTAGACCCCTAGCCTGGGAACCTCCATATGCCGCACAAAGAAAGCAAGGAAGGAAGGAAGGGGAAAAAAAGGAAGGAAGAAATCCAGTAACTATCTTGGAAAAAGCACACTTCGATTGCCTTTCACTATTTTTTGTGCTAATGGCTTCAGTTGGGAACAGGTTCACATTTGTAATACAATACAAAGTTTGCAAGCCATTTTGATCTGTCTTAAGTGGGTAATACACCAAAGCTTAAAGAAAGGGCAGACCTTCTCTGAATCTCTGGGAGCCCCCACCCTGGACACAGCCACGGAACAAGTAAAGACAGGCCGGAGAGGCCAGCGGACATTCAACACACAGCCTGGAGATGGGAGATGGGATGGGGTCTGGCCAAGTGCCTGCACCAGGAGCCCTGAGTGGGACAGGAGGGTGGTCTCGGGGGTACAGACAGGGCTCTAGTCCCAGCTCGGCCCCTTGCTGGCTGAGGCATCTCAGCCAAGCTATAAACCTCTATGCCTCAGCTCCTTGGCTGCAATTCGAAGGTAACAGCAAAACCCCTAGAGAAGGTGTCAGGAGAAGTTAAATCTGCCGCCAGCACCAAGCCTGGCACATTACAAGTGCTCAAGAAAGTTTTCTGATTAGTGTTGAGATGATTGAGGGCGGATTATTGTGGCTGTAGTCTTGCCTGGACCTGCCTCAGAAATGCCTTTTTTTAAAGGCAGGAGCCAAAGAAAGAAGCTTTAGGATTAACTCTTCCAAAATAGCAAATGGTTCTCTCCTTGGCATTAGGGCTAACACCAGCTGCATTATTACACCCTGGGAGAAATGTGTCCTCATCAAGTCACAAAAGCCTGGTTTCAACCCACAGAGGGCACAGCAACAACAAAAAAGGTCTGAAATCCTGAAAAAGCCAATAGCTTCAGGTACACTTTATCCAACTCATCTTTGATCTGGGGGGTTCACTGAAGCATGGCTGACGCCTGGTTATCTTGGGTCCCATATATCGCTTCTGTAAATAGACTTCTGTTAAAAAAAAAAAATGACTGACTTGGAAAAACTGAAAGAAATACGAGGCACGGTGAGAAAAGACTTTTCCTCTCCATCCCTTCTCGTGAAATTAACAGGTCTGAAAACTCCGAGGAGCCTGGCTGTTCACACATGAAGCAACCTCTTGCAGCCTCCGTTTTTGCTTCGGTACGTGGGGCATATACCTCGGGGATTAGGCATGCAGATGCTCGAGTCAGGCTCCCGGCGGGTGTCTTCACAGCGTCACCTGCCAGTTGTGTGGCCTGAGACCTGTCATGGGGGCCTCCCCGTGCTTCTGATTCCTAATCTATCAATGGAGGGAATAACGGCGGTACCTGTTTGCTAGGGTTCTCGTGAGGATGACATGTGTAAGGTGTACAGAAGGGTGCCTGGCATAGTAAGTCCTCAGTATGTGGCAGCTACTCATCGTGAGCACAGAGCCCTAAGACACAGTCGTGCAGATAACGGGGGAGTAGAAGTAATAGCCATTGTTATTGCTATTTAGATGGCCCCAGGGCTTCTGGTCTTGTGGCTGCAGGTCCCTTCTGAGGAAGCCTTCGGAAGCTAGCCCCTGTGCTGGTTCAAGGGCTAGAGGATAACCTCCACCTACCTGAGATCGGCTCAGTCACCTGAGGGCAGCGACCAGGCAGCTCTGTGGTGGCACAGAGTGCTCTTAGAGTGCGGTGGGTTAAGGATCTGCAGTGGCGTGGGTTGCTGCTGTGGTGTGTGTTCAATCCCTGGCCCGGGAACTTCCACATGCTGCAGGCACAGCCAAAAAAAAAAAAAAAGGCATTTTAAAGGCAGAGTGGGAATAGCTGGCCTTGGAGGGCAGCGCATCCACATTCCTTGTTTCTACGTGAGGATCCAAGGCTCAGAGAGGGCAAGTGACCTGCCCAAGGTCACACAGCACGATAGGGGCTGAGCTCGGGGAAGGCAGCTCAGGGCTCACGACTTTGCACAGCCCTGCCCTGCTCGTTCCCTCCCAGGCTCATTCTGTCGGAGCTTCTGGCACCTCACACGGCCCTCCCCACCTCACCATCTCCCGGGTGAGCTTTCTATCAGGTTATGGGCTCATCTAATTCTTGGCCACGTCCTGCTGAAGACCCATTTTTCTTACTGAATCAGGCCGCCATTAGGTCCTGAAAGCCCCATAAGTCTTCTATGGATGAGCAGATCCCTTAATCTATTATTCTACAGTCCTATTTATATATATTTATCCATATGGCTATATAAATAGGGCTTGGAGACATATACGTGGCAGGTTATTGCTGTAGCATAGCTGTTCTCCCCAAGAGGAAAACAAAAATGATGTATGGCTGAGGCTCTTTTCCGTGCCGAAAGCTCCCGCCTGATTTATTAAGAGTTAGGTTGCAGCCACATGCTCTGAAGGTAGAAAATCTATTGCAAAGTTATCTAAGAACAGGACACTCTCAGCCCCAGAGGCCAAAAGGCAGGTCTAGGGTGTGGCGGGAGCTCAAAGAGCCTTAAAGCACCAGCTCCCAGGCACCTGCCCTGTCCTGGCCATTAACTAGGAGTCCCTGGGTGCAAATTTACGCAAAAAGGGGGAGCTTGGTATAAGGACACTGGGTGCCTCTGGGAACACAGAGAGGAATGTGGCTGCGTCTCAGGGATGGCTGAGTCTGGAAAGCTGAACACCAGTGTGTCTGTCTGTCTGTCTCTCTCCGCCTCATGTCTCTGGTGCTCCCCGTGCCTTGTTTCCATTCTTCTCACTCTTTCCAAAGTGATGCCCCCTATACAAGCTTTTGCACAGCAAAGGAAAGCCGTAAAGAAAGACAACCTACGGAATGAGAGAAAATAGTTACAAACTATGCAACCGACAAGGGCTTAACCTCCAAAATATAAAACCCAACTCATACAACTCAACAGTAAAAAAAACAAAAACTCAATTGAAAAATGGGCAGAAGACCTGAATAGATATTTCTCCCAAGAAGGCGCACAGATGGCCAGCGGGCACATGAAAAAATGCTCAACATCACTAACTGTTGAAGAAGTGCAAATCAAAACTACAATGAAGTACCACCTCACACTGGTCAGAATGGCCATGATTAATAAGTCTACAAATAGCAAATGCTGAAGAAGATGTGGAGAAAAGAGAACTTTCCTACACTGTTGGTGGGAGTGTAAGCTGGTACCACCACTACGGAAAAGAGTATGGAGGTACTTCAGAAAACCAAATATAAAACTACCATATGATCCAGCAATTCCACTCCTGGGAGTGTATACAGACAAAATTTTCACTGAAAAAAATACATGCACCCCTATGTTCATTGCAGCACTATTCACAATATCCAAGACATGGAAACAACCTAAACATCCACTGACAGAAGAATGGATTAAGTAGATGTGATATATATACACAATGGATTACTACTCAGCTGTAAAAAAAAATAATGCCACTTGCAGCAACATGGATGGAACTAGAGACTCTCATACTAAGTGAAGTAAGTCAGAAAGAGAAAGGATTTCCCACTGTGGCTCGGTGGTAAAGAACCATGAATCCACAAGGACGTGGTTTCATCCCTGGCCTCGCTCAGTGGGTTAAGGACCTGGTGTTGCTGTAGCTGTGGTGTAGGCCAGCAGCTGTAACTCCAGTTTGACCCCTAGCCTGGGAACTTCCATATGCTGTGGGCGCAGCCAAAAAAGGAGACAAAAATAAGTAAATAAATAAATCAGACAAATACCACATGATATCACTTATATCTGGAACCTAATATATGGCACAAGCGAACCTTTCCACAGAAAAGAAACTCATGGACTTGGAGAACAGACTTGTGGTTGCCAAGGGGAAGGGGGAGGGAGTGGGATGGACTGGGAGTCTGGGGTTAATAGATGCAAACTATTGCATTTGGAGTGGATAAGCAATGAGATCCTGCTGTACAGCGCTGGGAACTGGATCTAATCACTTGTGATGGAACATGATGGAGGATAATGTGACAAAAAGAATGTAAATATATAGGAGGTCCCGTCGTGGCTCAGTGGTTAACGAATCTGACTAGGAACCATGAGGTTGCAGGTTCGATCCCTGGCCTTGCTCAGTGGGTTAAGGGTCCGGCGTTGCCGTGAGCTGTGGTGTAGGTTGCAGACGCGGCTCAGATCCCCCGTTGCTGTGGCTGTGGCGCAGGCCGGTGGCTACAGCTCCTGTTAGACCCCTAGCCTGGGAACCTCCATATGCGGCCCTAGGTAAGGCAAAAAGACCAAAAAAAAAAAGGGAATGTAAAAATAATATATATATATGTATATATATATATATATATATATATATATATATATAAAATTGGGTCAATTTGCTGTACAGCAGAAATTGACAGAACATTGCAAATCAACTATAACAAAAACAATTTTTAAAAAAGCGACGCCCCCTCTAGGGAAGAAAACACGGCAGCGGATATCTCCCAAGTTCCCTCTTACTGCTTCCTCTGACTGACTCGCCCTGCTTTCTCTGACCCCAAGTACAAAACCCCATGGACTTGAACTCCTGTCGCCTGTTTGGTCACAGGGACCAGAAGCAGGGTCATGAGAGCAGAACAGCTACCACGGGCATCAGTTGGACGGACTGGGTGTGAGAAGCAGTTCGCAGATGAAAGCGGAGGTGTGTTGAGAAGATGTAAGCAATAAGATTGAGTGCCTATTCTTCTGTTCATTCATTCTAGTCACTGTGTGGACCCAGAAAACACTTGCCCTCTCTGTGCCCCAGCATCCTTAAGGGTAAAATCGGGATAACGATGTGCTCCATAAAGGCAGAGCTTTGTCACCATTTTGTTCCCTGATGCCTCTCCGGTGCCTGGTCAAGGCCTGGAACACGGTCATGTTCAATAAATATCTAAGTAAATAAATAAAATCTAAACCTCTAAATGAATGAATGATAACTCCTTTGCACTGTTGAGAGGATTGAGACGATAACAATAATAACTAATATTTAGAGAGCATTTATGTGCCAGGAACTGTTTTAAGCTTGTAATTTAGTACACGAAGTGAGCACAGGATCATGCCTGGTGCTTGCATGGCACTGAGAAAAAACTAAGGTCAACAGCAAGGTGAGTGGCTGAAGCAGAATTTGGACTGAAGTCTTGCAGAAGACATTGTGCTGCCTTTGCCAGCACTGACCCTTAAGTCCTGTAGTTTGCAACCATGGATAGAGAGATGGGGGAGTCTGTATAAATCCAGGATGGGGAGCATGTGTGTATAAAAAAACATTGTGGGCGGGAGTTCCCTTTGTGGCTCGGTGGTTAACGAATCCGACTAGGAACCATGAGGTTGCAGGTTCGATCCCTGGCCTGGCTCAGTGGGTTAAGGATCCGGCGTTGCTGTGAGCTGTGGTGTAGGTCGCAGACGCGGCTCGGATCCCGCGTTGCTGTGGCTGTGGCTGTGGCGAAGGCCGGCAGCTGCAGCTCCTGTTAGACCCCTAGCCTGGGAACCTCCATATGCCACGGGTGCAGCTCTAGATAAGGCAAAAAAGACAAAAAACAAACAAACAAAAAAAACATTGTGGGCAAACCAAAGACATGTTTCATCTTGTTTTTTTCTTTTTATGGCCTGCGGCGTATGGAAGTTCCCAGTGTAGTGGTTGAATCAGAGCTGCAGCTGCCAGCCTACACCACACCCACAGCAACACCTGATCTGAGCTCCCTCTGCCACCAGGGAACAAACCTTCCTCCTCAAGGATTCTTAACCTGCTGAGCCACAATGAGAACTCCTGAAGAAATATTTTGATCACGGGTATGTTTATAGCCATTTCTAAATATATTACGTGTTACACTATTTAATGAAATACAACTTCACTGCAAATGATTAATGATCTCATAGTAGCTTAAGATGGTGTTGTATTCTCTCAATCATGAAATACTGTGAGTACATCTGTTTTTTGGATTTGAGGTTTTTTGGCTTTTTTTCTTTTTTAGGGCCACACCTGTGGCATATGGACGTTCCCTAGGCTAGGGGTCAAATTGGAGATGTAGCCGCTGGCCTATGCCACAGCCACAATGCAGGATCTGAGCTGTGTCTGCAACCTACACCACAGCTCATGGCAACAGCAGATCCTTAACCCACTGAGTGAGGCCAGGGATCGAACCCGCAAAGTCATGTCTCCTAGTTGGATTCGTTTCCGCTGCGCCACGACGGGAACTCTGAAGCTTGTGAGATTTTAATTTTGAGTGAAAACACTCAGATTAGGAACCTCTGAGCTAGACCTATGTCCTCATGTCACAGGTGAGAGTCAGTCTGGGGTGAGAGGCCGGGAAGTGACTCGCCCAAGGCCACACAGTGACTTAGGATGGGCTCAGGGCTGGAACCCAGTCCCAGGACCATCCAGGTTTCTGGAAGGCGAGGGTACAAATCACTGGAGGGATGGGGGTACAGTCCCCCCTTCCTTCCTGACACCGGTACAGGTACATGTGTGGGCGGAGAGTCTCGGGGAGACACGCTCTGCCCGTGCAAGGGAAGGGGGGTAGCGGGAGGCAGGGGGATGTAATTTTCATAAGCACTTGGAGAGTGATGTGGCACTTTTTGGTGACCCAGAAGCCACACCTTTAAGGACTAACCCTGGAGAAGCTCCAGCCACGTCAACAGAAAAATCTGCTCAAGATGGTTCACTGGAGCTTTAAAAAATGTAAAGCGCATGAATGGCCATCAAGAGGAAAACATGTAAAAGGAAACATTTGAAGACCTTCTAGCCGGCAGATAGAAAGAACCCAGTTACTTCCATTCGCAGGAAAAAAGCTCATGGCTGGAAGTAAGACAACCTGGGCTGATGCTGGACTCGTCGTAAGACCTTAGCCCCAGAGTTCCCTGATGGCTCAGAGGGTTAAGGATCTGGCATTGTCACTGCCGTGGTTCGGGTTGCTGCTGTGCTGTGGGTTCGATCCCTGGCTCGGGGACTTCTGCTTGCCTTGTGCATGGCCAAAAAAAGACCCGAGTCCCTTCTCCCCAGACCTCAGCTTCCTTTTCTGTAGAATGCGAACTTGTGATTAGACCAGTGGTTTTCAAACTGTGTTTGGCAAAGCCCTAGAGACGCTTCATGGATTCTGCAAATGTTAGGCGCAAATACACATCCGGAGGCCGCGAGGCAGTGGCTGTGAGAAAGTCAAGGCTGTCTTCAATATTGTGTAACCAAAGCAAAGCACGGCAATCATTTCTGTGCTGTAGAGCACGCTCGTGATCATCCATAGTTTCAATTGTGCGTATCTTTTGTTAAACTTCATTTCCTAATGCAATAAAACTTTTAAATAATCTTTTTTGATTTGGTGGTTTTATATTCCCAGAAGAGTTGTCTAGATAGTCTGGAGAGTTTCTGAATACCCTCGTCCAATTTCAGTTTCTCCTAATATTTTCCATCCTACATTACAGTGTTGTATTTGTCAAAACAAAGAACCAGGTGCATTACTACGGAACTGGGTATATTACTATCAAGTAAACTGCAGATTTTATCTCAGATTTCACTGGGTTGTTTCCCCCCCCACAATGTTCTTTTCCTGTTCCAGGATCAAATCAATCCAGGGTAAACACATTGCATTTAGTCACATGTGTATTTTCAACAATCTCAATGTCCTCATTTAATATTTAAATGTTCTGGAGTTCCCTGGTGGCTCAGCAAGTTAGGGATCTGGCATTGTCACTGCTTCAGCTTGGTTTCACTGCCATGACTTGGGTTCAGTCCCTGGCCTGGGAACTTTTGCATGTGGTGGGTGTGGCGAAAGAAAAAAAAAAGGTAAATGTTCTAAACGGAAACGTAGTTTTACGCTAATAAAATATCGATTTTCTCTGTTTTGCATAATGAAATTCCAGGAAGGTTCTTGAGGGGGTCTGGGGGGAGAAGGGATCCACTGCTTTTTTTCCGTAAGTTTGCAAACACCTGGAAGAGCTGATCCTTGAGGTTGCTGTGATCCTGACAGCCACAAGGGGGCACAGTTCAGCATTGTTGGATGGAGCAGAACTTGCTAAACAGAGCTAAGTCCCCAGCCCACAGTGCAGAAGTTTTGCTCCCTTTTTAGGTTGGAATTGCCTCTGGCTATTCATCCTGAAGGATCTGGCATGATCTTCTCTAGCAGAATGAACAGGAGCCAGGCGTTCATTTATTCACTCGTTCTTCTGACAAATATTTAACCACCTGCTGTGCACCAGGTGGTCTAGGAGCTGAGGCTGCAGGAGAACCACGTAGACAAATTACTGTCTCACGGCGCTTACATTCTAGTAGAGGAGACGATGATAATCAAGAGAAGAAAACTATACGATGTGTTAGAGAGAGATGCCTAGAGGCAAAGCAAGGTGGCAAGGGAAAATGAAAGGATGGGGCAGAATTTTAGATAAGAAAGGAGCAGACATCCCGGGAAGAGCATGCTAGCAGAGGGAACAGCATATGCAAAGGCCCTGAGGCTGGAGCACCCTTGCGTGCTTAAGAACAGCAGCCGGGCCACTGAGGCTGTGGGGGAGTGACAGGACAGGAGGCTGGGTGGGACACGAGGGGCTACCCAGAGCCTTCCAAAAACAATGGCGGGAGATTCTCAGGCAAGGCTCCAGGTCCGCGGCATGGGCTGAACACTCCCAGCCCAGGAGGGTGAACATGTGTGCGCCCCTGGCGACCCGGAATACCCCCCACCAGTCCAGAGGCTCTAACGTGTCCTTGCACGCAACAAAGGGGGAGAGTCGGGCCTCCCACGCCCAGCCTGAGGGCAGAAAGGTCCCGTGGGGATAGAGTGGGGTGAGGCACCACCCCCCAAAGCTCTCTTTGTCCTGGACCTACCGACCCACTGAGAAATGAACGCCGCTGCTCTTCGGGCTCTTGAGAAATTAGGCGACACTTGGGAAGCGAGAGACGGGGCATAGGAGGTATTTTCTTGCAGCTCAGGTCATAGGAGATATTTTCCCCTGAAATGTCCTTCCACATTATGGCTGAATAAACAGTGTGGTTTATTCAGTGGAACTCAACCACAAAAGGGAAAGACGCACCAACGAGGATGCATCGCCAAAAAGGATGCTGAGTGAAAGAAGCCAGGCAGGAAAGAGAATTTTTATATACCATTCACGCACAATTCCAGAAAACACAAACTAACCTGCAGTGACATAAAGCAGCTTGTTGTTTGCCCGGGGATGGGAAGGAAGCGAGGAGGGACAGGGGGTCTTGCAAAGAGACTGGAGTAAATTGGGCGGGTGGCGGTGATGGATCTATTCATGATCTTAGCAGTGGCCATGGGTTCACAGGTATGTGCATGGCATGTACAAGCCAAGTAACTTTATCGAGTTGTATGTGCAACTTGGAGTTCCCATCATGGCTCAGCGGAAATGAATCTGCCTAGTATCCATGAGGATGCAGGTTCGATCCCTGGCCTCACTCACTGGGTTAAGGATCCAGCGTTGCCTTGAGCTGTGGTGTAGGTCACAGACGTGGCTCTGATTCCACTTTACGGTGGCTGTGGTGTAGGCCAGCAGCTGCAGCTTGAATTTGACCTTTAGCCTGAGAACTCCGTATGCCTCGGGTGCGGCCCTAAAAAGACAAAAGAAAAAAACATATGCCACTTACCGGGTACCAATCATACATCAGTAAAGTTAAAAAATGTAAGTGAATTAAATACTCCAAATAGAACTTAGAAATAGCATGGGAGAAATAAAAGGTGTGACTTTATTTTGTGTCCTAAGATTTTTTTTTTTTTTTTTTGGCTGCACCTGTTTCATGTGCAAGTTCCCAGGCCAGGGACCAAACCCACGCCATAGCTGTAACCTGAAACACAGCAGTGACAAAGCCAGATCCTTAAGTGGCTGAGCCACAAGGGAACTCCCCAAGATTTTATTTGTATTACATATCATGTACATTTATATATGTTTAAAACATGATTACACATTCTACATTTCATGTCTATTATAATTATATACAATGATTATATATGACAATTCATGCTTCTATGTATTGTATTTGTATTATATATAGTTGATTTTTGTATATTTTATATTTATCTTATAGAACGTTATACATTTATAAATATATGTAGCATACTGTATATAATTTACACATAGTGCATGCTATGTGTAATTTTGCATTGATTCATTTTATACGTTTCTATGAACATATTCTTAGATGTAGACGTGTGTTTATACAGAGAATTCCAGGCTCCACAGGCCGTAACACTGATTCAACCTCCTTCTTCCAACAGGTCAAAGCTCTCCCTGGGATTTATCCAAATTCCCAACCGTCTGAAGTCGCAGACTTCCAGCCCCTGTCTCTTGGCTGTGGCTTTATCTGCACCCCCACGCTAGTTTCTAACTGAGACACACAGTTTCTTCCCACGGTCCCCCCACCCTCTAAGCAAACTTGCATGCAGGGCTGGCGCCTCAAAGCCGAATTTCCAGGAACGCTCAGGAGTTCCAGCAGCACCTCACAGCTAGCGGCTTAAAAGGGCACCTTATTCCTGGGGCCACCCTCGTGGAGAGTTTCTCTCTCGAGCCACACTACCCAGCGCACCCCACTCCCGGCTCCCCACTCTCCTCTGCCCCCTCCTAATGGACCACGTCCTCTCTGCCCCAAATTCTTCTCTTCCGAGCTGGGCGACTCTGTCTGCCCAGTACCTCCTCCCAAACTCAAAAAATGCTCTGCAGAACAAAAGACCTACGGAGACATGGCTGTGGCTGCTGATAGCTATTTTTTCCAGCTATATATATATTCCACTGAGCCACGACGGGAATTCCATATATACGTGTGTGTGTGTTTGTAACTGCACTTGCTTATGTGTCCACGTGCACATGCACACACACTTACACCCTGAACAACTACCAAGATGCTAACCAAAAAAAAAAACCAGCATCTGAGAGCTGGCCTGCCCCCCTCTTGTCCCTCCCCCGGCCACCTCCCGGGGGCGGCGGCACGCGGGGGTGGGTGGGGTGGAGGGGTGTCTTCAGAGCCCCTGCCTGCCCCTCCTCGCTCTCTGAAGTGTCTCTCCTTCCTGTCCTAAAGTGCTGCTTGGTGTCCCCACTCTCTCCCTCTGGGGGGCTTCGTTTCCTGAGCAAGTAGCAAGCCTGCCAGTACAAAGGCTGAATAAACAGTCGGCAGAAATTAACTTGAACGTTCAGGGAAAAGAACAAAGACTTTTCGACGTGAGCTGGGGAGGCAATCTTAATTGCCAGAGAGAGGGCCGGCCGGCGGCGGGCGCCAGGGCTGCAGGAGACGCGGGAGCAGGCATGTTGACAGTGGCGGAGACAGGCAGGTGCGATGCTGATTTGATAAGCAGAAGAGTGGGAATTCTAATGTAAGGGAGATGTTGATGGAAACGGGAATTGGGACTGAGAGAGGAGAGAGGGCTTCTGCAGGCAGCCAGCGAAGGACCAGGGGCTGGGTGGGGGGTCCCGGGCTCATCCCCCAGCCCAGCTGGGAAGGAAAGGGCATCTGGGCAGCAGGCATTTTTGATGGTGGCGTCCCCCTGGAGCCATAATTACGGCCAGGCAGGCATTCAGGATGGTTCGGCGGGAGAGTGGAGGGGGGCCAGTCGCTGGGTCTTCAACGTGGAGGAAAGGATGGGTTCCCTGGATGCGGGGAAAGGGGGGTGGATCCCACCCTGAAAGAGCCCACAGAAGCAACAAAGATGGCCTGTTTGCGAGACTTCTACAGAGGAGCATTCAGGCGAACTCGTCCTCGCACCTTCCCCATTCAGCAGCTGAAGGGCATAAAGAATAAACAAAATATTTACCAAGTGTGCCCTAGAGGCCAGAAACTCTATATTAAATTTCCATGATTTGAGATGGCACTCTTTATTATTGGCCCTAGTTTACCGATGAGCAAATTAAGGCCCAGAGAGGTTTAGTAACTTCCCGGAGATCACACAGCTCTTAGCCAGTCTCAGCCAAAAAACAAGGAAATAATCCTGGAGTTCTCTTTTGGGCGTTTGCTCTTCTATTAACTGAGTTTCTTGCATTATCTGCTTGAGGGCAAATGCACTCAAGTATTTATTCATTCGATCAAATATTTTTGAGGGCCTATGACATCCCGGGTCCTGTTTCATATACTAGTGACTGAAATGGAAGACTTATGCCCTGCTTGCAAGTGACTGGCAAATACAAGGAGTCACTGTCACAGCAGAGGGATGCTCAGTGCCCTCTGAAGGCCGGGGTGGGGGTGGGCGGCTACAATTCTGCTTCTGGGTGGGACGCTGCGGGTGAGGATTCAGAAGATACTCCTGGGAGTTCCCGTCATAGCTCAGTGGTTAACGAATCCGACTAGGAACCATGAGGTTGTGGGTTCGATCCTGGCCTTGCTCAGTGGGTTAAGGATCCAGCGTTGCCGTGAGCTGTGGTGTAGGTCGCAGATGCGGCTCGGATCCCGTGTTGCTGTGGCTGTGGCGAAGGCTGGTGGCTACAGCTCCTGTTAGACCCCTAGCCTGGGAACCTCCATAAGCCACGGGTAAGGCCCTAGATACGGCAAAAAAAAAAAAGACAGAAGTTACTCCTGGAGGAGGGAACCTCAGTGTGCCTGGGGCGGGGGGGAGGGTGGACAACCAGCCATGGAGACAGCCTTAGCAGAGGCACAGAGGCCAGAGAACTTGAACTTTGCAAAATCGGGAAGGGCTGGAGTTGAAGGCTGAGGGTGGAGGTTCTGGAGCCCGCCCGCCCCCGTACCAAAAGCCTTTCTGGATGGCACCAGGGGCCTCCTCCAAGGGTGGTAAGAACGGCTGGAGCCCCCATCCAGCCTGAAAATGAGGATAAAGACATCTTCCAGGGGAGTTCTCTTGTGGAGCGGCAGGTTAAGGAACTGGCAGCGGCACGGGTTCGATCCCTGACCCAGGGATTTTCAGAGGCCACTGGCGGGGCCAATTAAAAAAAAAAAAGAATAGAAGGAGTTCTTGTGGCGCAGCGGAAACAAATCTGACTAGCATCCATGAGGACGCAGGTTTGATCCCTGGCCTCGCTCAGTGGGTTAAGGATCCAGCGTTGCCATGCGCTGTGGCGTAGGTCGCAGACGTGGCTGGGAATCTGACGTTGCTGTGGCTGTGGGGTAGGCCAGCGACCACAGCTCCGATTCAACCCCTAGCCCGAGAACCTCCATATGCCGCAGGTGCTGCACACACAAAAAAAAAAAAAAGGAAAAGAAAAAGAAAGAAATCTGGGAGTGTTTCCGACTCATGAGTTTCCTTTTCTGAGCGAAATCGAGGAGACTCCTGAGGCCCTTCAGCCCGTCTACTCAGGTTGGAGGGTGAGGACCCAAACGCAGCATGGTGACCTTGCAGAAGGGGACCTTGCCAGGCTACCTCCGGACGCCCAGGAAACCACAGGAGTGAAGCACGATGGCCCCGCTGTAAAGTCGCTCCATGTTCTATAGGTTCTCAGGCCCCAGGACACACCATAAATATTCATGGCTGCAAAAACAAGCAAGGTCCCTCTAGCTTCCAGAAGAAACCACCCAAAGCACCTGGATTTTGTCCTCTAGCCTTTAAATGCTAGTTCAGAGCCTGGGAAGGACTATGCCTTCTGAAATTCGGCTTCCTTAATTTGTTTAACAAAAGACATCTCCATGCGCGGTGGCCTCTTAATTTCCGTAGATGTTAAAGTGCAGAGAATTAAAGAATCAATGGGCAATTAAGGAGGCACCGGCAGGTTCTGGCCAAGAGCGTATTATTTATTTATTCAGCCAGCCAAGCTCATTTTTAAAGCGCTAACTTTCCATTTTGTTTCTGACATCAAAAATAAATCAAACTAAACTGTACACGTCATTGCGGGGAAAAAAATTATTTGCATGATGCATTGCCCCTTGGAAGGCGCAGGAGCCACCTGCAAACAGAATTTTTTTCTGTGTCAAAAAAAAAAAAGATATGAATTCATTCTGGCACTGGTCTCCCCTTAGGACACAGATAGGATTGAAAAGATAGAAATAAAATTTTAATACACTGGTGATTTCTCCACCTGGTCTCAAGGTTCTTTTTGATTTCTGAGCATCCATCTTCCTGAATTCTCTTGGGAGGGTTGCAAGATTTTAGTCCATTAACACAGTGATTGCTTCGGTGAAATTTTACAACAGGCAGAAGTGAACAGCCATAGTGGGAACACAGTCTGGCCAGCCTCTGTTTCAGCACCTGGTCCAGGGTCTTTCATCTAAAGTGGGGGTTCCTCGGTGGCCCCTCCTTTTCCCTCCATCCAGCTGACAACATTTGACATGCCTTACTTAAAAAGAAAAAGATACAATTGCCACCTAGTTCCTTAACTGCTCCCCATTTGGACGAACCCTGTCCAAATATGGACAATTTGGAACTGCTCCTGCACCAGTGACCTCCGCTCTCCCGCTCCCCAGCCTGCCCCCCCCACCCGGACCCCCACCCCAGCAAGCCCTCCATCCCACAACTTCTCACATTAACTCAAGCTCCCGTTAAGGTAGATTCTAGGACTGGGGTTCTCAAATTTAAGCGTGCATCAGCACCACCTGGTTGGCATGTTAAAACACCTTCTCATTCAGTAGATCTGGGGTGGAGCCTGAGAATTTGCATTTCTAATAACTCTGAGCTAGAGACTCTTCTTGGAGAACCCACCGTTCTAAGACAATCGGTTGGTACTCCGTCCAGAAACTTGTGCTATAGCGCCATCTACTGGTGCCAGGCCACAGTGACAGCAATCTGTGCGGGGCGAATCGTGGACCCTGAAAATGAGCCAAGAAATTCATAGCTTGTGTGGAATGAATTTCACGTTGTTATCCCTCCTTTTTTTAAAAAAGGTAACATTTTTATTGAAGTTAACTGATTTTTTTTTTTCCCTCCTCTGACCAACAACAAGGCAGAACTGAAACTGGAGGGTAAGTCTTTTGAAGCCAGGGAAGTTCCCGTTGTGGCTCAGTCGTAATGAATCTGACTGGTATCCATGAGGATGCGGGTTCGATCCCTGGCACTGCTCAGGGGGTTAAAGTCTCTGTGACTGCGGTGTAAGCCAGTGGCTGCAGCTCCAATTGGACTCCCATCCTGGGAACTTCCGTATGCTGTGGGTTCAGCCCTAAAAATAAAAATAAATAAATAAATAAATAAATAAAGTCGTTTGAAGCCAGAAACTCACTGGTACAAACAGACTTTGGTGTCCCCCCCCCCACCAGATTCTTCTAAGCTAAAGCATATCAACCCTGACTCACTGGCAGACAGCAAAGCAGCCACCCAGATTACATAGCAATTAACCCCTAATTTAATTTAACCCCAAAGAGTCCTCAACACTTCCTGGCAGCCAAGCCAAAGTAGGAAATAAGAGTTCCATCTGAAGCAAGGGAGCATAGCTGTTAAAGAGGAAAATAAGTTTGCCCCAAGTTCCAGGAGCAGCAGATCTCCAATTTAAGAGGAAAGGAGTTCAGCTGTGGGGTTTATTGAAAAGCAAATTCCCAGTCCCATTCTTAAGAGTGTCTGGGCAGGGCCCAGCACTTTGCATTTTTAACAGTCATTCTGAGTAAACCTGGAAGCAAGTGGTATGAGCCCCTGATTTGTGAAATTTGCTGTCTGAAAGAGTAACCTTCCTCTCCCCAGCACCATCTAACAGAAACCTGTGAGAGCCTGAGCAATCTTCATGAGTCCACTAGCCACCCTAGTACAAAGAAAGAAGGAAAAAAAGAAGACAAAAGGAAAAAAAATTTTAATTAAAAATTTGAAAAGGAGAGTTCCTCTCTTAGAGGAAAACATAGGCCAAACACTCTCCGACATAAAGCATAGCAACATCTTCTCAGATCCACCTCCTAGAGTAATGACAATAAAAACAAAAATAAACTTAAAATGTTCTGCACAGCAAAGGAAACTCTAAACAAAATAGAAAGACAACCCACAGAATGGGAGAAAATATTTGCAAACGAAGTGACTGACAAGGGATTAATCTTATAAATTTATAATCTTATTAATCTTATAAGTTTATAAGTACCTTCTGCAGCTCAATACAAAAAAAAAAAAAAAATCAGAAAATGGGCAGAAGACCTAAACAGACAATTCTCCAAAGAAGACATGCAGATGGCCAAAAAACACATGAAAATATGCTCAGCATCACTCATTATTAGAGAAATGCAAATCAAAACCACTATGAAGCACCACCTTACACTAGCCAGAATGGCTATCATCAAAAAGTCTACAAACAATAAATGCTGGAGAGGATATGGAGAAAAGGGAACCCTATTACACTGTTGGTGGGAATGTAAATTGGTGCAACAGCTGTGGGAAACAGTATGGAGATTCCTCAGAAAACTAAAAATAGAATTACCATTTGATCCAGAAATCCCACTCCTGGGCATCTATCCAGCGGAAACCATGACTCGAAAAGACACATGTTCTCCAGTGTTCATTGTAGCACTCTGTACAATAGCCAAGACATGGAGACAACCTAAATGTCCATCTACAGATGAGTGGATAGGGAAGATGTGGTACATATACACAATGGAATATTACTCAGCCGTTAAAAGGAAAGAAATAATGGCATTTACAGCAACATGGATGGATCTAGAAATTATCATGCTAAGTGAAGTCAGTCAGATGGTGACACACCAACGTCCAATTCCATTTACATGTGGAATCTAAAAAAAGTACACAATAAACTTCTTTGCAGAACAGATACTGACTCACAGACTTTGAAAAACTTATGTTTTCCAAATAAAACAGGGGTGGGGGGATGGGCTGGGGGTTTGGGTTGGAAATCCTATAAAATTTGGTTGTGATGACTGTTGTACAACTATAAATGTACTAAAATTCACTGAGTAATTAAAAAAAATAAAAATAAAATGGAGAGTTCCTGTCATGGTTCAGCGGTAACAAACCCAATTGGTATCCATGAGGACATGGGTTTGATCTGTGGCCTCACTCAGTGGGTTAAGGATCTGGCATTGCTGTGGCTGTGGCGCAGGCTAGCAGCTGTAGCTCCAATTAGACCCCTAGCTTGGGAACCTCCACATGCCGCAGTTGCGGCCCTAAAATGACAAAAGACAAAAACAAAAACAAAAACAAAAAAAAACGCTGAAGTGGATGCAGGGGTGGGCTGGGAGTTGGGCTGGAAATACACGTCTGGTTGGACCGGGCTTGCAGGAGGCAAGCAACAGAAATGGATTAGGATGGTGACAGGGAAACTGACAATACAGTAGCTGAAAGAGGGACATCAGAGTCACTTGGTGAACTTTTTGAAATCCAAGTATGCAAATAACTGCTGAAGCTAAACCTATTCCTACCCAAAAGCCCAGCCATCCTCCTCTCAGTTTCTGGCCCAAGATAAATGAATACACACAGTCGCCAAAAACACAAGAATGTATCACTGCAGCTTGATTCACTGCAGCCTGAAACTGGAAACCTGGGAATTGCCGTCGTGGCTCAGCAGTAATGAACTTGACTAGTATCCATGAGGATGCCGGTTTGATCCCTGGCCTCGCTCAGTGGGTTAAAGATCCAGTGTTACTGGAGCTGTGGTGTAGGTCGCAGATGTGGCTCAGATCTGGCGTGGCTGTGGCTGTGGTGTAGCTCCAATGGAACCCCTAACCTGGGAATTTCCACATGCCTAGGGTGTGGCCCTAAAAAGAAAAAAAAAAACTAAATGAACCAAGGTGGGTCAAAAACTTGTGGCTTGTTCCTATACGGAAGACACACAGCGAAAAGGCTAACGATGCCTCTCCCCTCTCAGACATTGTCCTGAGGGGAGGCAGCAATTTGCTCATAAACTTACTGGATGGTTCCATTCCCAGGAAGTTCCAGAATAGGTGAAACTCATCTCACAGTGATAAAAGAACAAGGATTCCCTGGGGAGGGGGCATTGCCTAGAAAATGGCAAGAGGGAAACTCCTGGAAGTGTTCCTCTTGCTTCAGTGGATGATGGTCACCCAAGGTGTAATTACAGACCAAAAAATAAAAAAAAAAAGGTGTCACACTCTACACTCAAGATTTGTGCACTTACCTACAAATATTTTGTATATGTTATACTCCCAAGGTAATAATTTTTTAAAATATATCTGAACATTGTAAATCAACGCTAATAAAAATAAAAATCTTAAAGTGTATATATATATATATATATATATATATATATATATATATATATATATATATATATAAATGTCCAGGCTGAGCCCAGCTCAATTACACCTGTCTCTCTGAGGGTGGTGTCCCAGGTATTGGCAGTTTCATTTTTTGTGGGGTTTTTTGTTTTGCTTTTTAGGGCCGCATCTGCAGCAAATGAAATTTCCCAGGCTAGGGGTTGAATCAGCTACAGCCGCCGGCCTTCGCCACAGCCACAGCAACGCGGGATCCGAGCTGCGTCTGCGACCTACACCACAGCTCACGGCAACGCCGGATCGTTAACCCACTGAGCGAGGCCAGGGATCGAAGCCGCAACCTCATGGTTCCTAGTCGGATTCGGTAACCACTGAGCCACGACGGGAAGTCCCGCATTGGTAGTTTTAGGAGTGATTCCAGTATGCAGCTGTGGTTGGACAGGACCTCCCGGGATCAGTGCCTCTCAAACCCTGATGCGCGCAGGCATCCCGTGAGTCTTATTAAGATGATGTGGGTCAGCGGGGGTGGGGCTGAGAGTCTCTCCCAGGCGCTACCAGTCCACTGGGCTCGTGGACCACACTTTGCTGCTCCAGTGAGGACCTTCCTGGTTCACCCCCGGCTCTGGTTCCATCACCTGACCCGGAATGAGACCTCCAGCAGAGGGCAGTCTATAAGCCACAGAGCTGGCCCTGCGGAGAATCTCAAGGAAACTGAAGGTTCTGTAACTTTCCAAGTCTAAAGAATTCATGGTTGGAAGAGGCAGGATGTACTGATTTTTATTTTATTTATTTATTTGCTTTCTAGGGCCACACCCGTGGCATATGGAGGTTCCCAGGGTAGGGGTCTAACAGGAGCTGTAGCCGCCGGCCTTCGCCACAGCCACAGCAACGCGGGATCCGAGCCGTGTCTGCAACCTACACCACAGCTCACGGCAACGCCAGATCCACTGAGCGAGGCCAGGGATCGAACCTGCAACCTCGTGGTTCCTAGTCGGATTCCTTTCCACTGCGCCACGAAGGGAACTCCAGAGGCAGGATGTATTGAGTTTTTAAACTGCACACGTGTTTACAGCGAGGGGTCAGCCAACTTCTTCTGTAACGGACCAGGTATCTGGGGCTTTGCGGGACTGTCTCCACTGTGGGCGCTCAACCCCGTGGCGGCAGCAGACGCTGCTCTGCGTCGACGTGTGAAAGCTGGCGGTTGCTGTGTGTGTATAAAACTGTTTACAAACACAGGCCCGCTTTTGCGCGTGTGGTTTACGTCACACCATCATTCATGTGTGCAGGGTAGGGACACGAGAGCCTAATAATAGTCTCCCTGGAGAGGAAATGCGTGTCTCGGGGGACAGGAAAGGGGGGCCCTTTCACGGCTATCTTTGTGTATCTTTGGAATCGTGCATTGTGTGTGTTCATCACCTATTAAAAGACAGAAAACAGGTGACACCCTGGACCTGTTTGCAGACAGCCTACTGTGGAGACGTGTCTGCTCTCATTTTTACCAGCTGCTTTTCCGAGTGCTGGTGAGCCGGACCCACAGGACCAACCCCTCTCACCATCTCGACAGGAGGAGGCCCCGCTAAGCAGCGTCTCCCTCGCCCCTCCTCCACTCCCCTCGGCCTCCTTTAGCGGCGCCTAGGGAAGGCCACCTCCTGCCAGGAGCCCTCCCAGCAGCACAGGATGCCCCCACCCCCATCTTGTCCACACAGCTCCTTCGGCTCCATAAAGAGAAGCGGAGGCACCACGTGAAGGGAAAAACACAGTCTGGAGGCGGGAAGGCCAGAGTTCAAATCCGGCTCTGCGGATGCTGCGCTGCAGGTGCCCGCGTCACTCGTGGTTGCCAGGATCCCACAGTAAACGAGGGGAGGTGGCTCCATGGCACCTGCGCGGACATCACCGAGCCCACCTCCCCAGATTGAGACCAGAGTGCCTCCCATCCTTGCAGCCCCTTAGCAGGATGCTGGGCATACAGCAGGCATCAATGGAGAGGAAGAGATCGGTGGGAGCAAGCAGAGATCCTGCGGGTCACCAAGCTGGGGGGCGGGGAAAGAGGAGAAATCCGCCCCTGGTTGAGGCTTCCGCCTGGTCCGCTCGCTGCGTCTGTCCCCACCGAGGTCTGTTCCTAGCGATAAACAAGTAACGGCTCCCCTAGATAATTTGCTTGGTAAAAATGCAAAATAAGGGGCGTTCCCATCGTTGCACAGCGGAAATGAAGCCAACTAGGAACCATAAGGTTGCAGGTTCAATCCCTGGCCTCGCTCAGTGGGTTAAGGATCTGGTGTCTCCGTGAGCTGTGGTGTAGGTTGCAGCCGCGGCTCGGATCCCGCGTTGCTGTGGCTGTGGCGAAAGCCGGCAGCTACAGCTCCTGTTAGACCCCTAGCCTGGGAACCTCCATAGGCCGCGGGCGCGGCCCTGAAAAGACAAAAAACAAAACAAAACAAAACAAAAAAACCCGAAAACAAAATAAGAACCCTGGTTAAGAGAAATCCTTAGGAAGGTCCTTATAGATCAGTCTAAAGTCAAACCTGGCAAATAATCTCTGTACTCCTCTAATTCACCCAGCGTTTTACAGATGAGGGTTATGGAGGCAGAGAGGACAAGGAATTTGCCCCAAGGCCATGGGCAGAGCTCCGAGGAAAGTCTGGGATCCAGAATGATGCCATTGACCGGGACAGGCTAGGATAAGCCACATGTAACCCGCAGACCTCGTGACTCACGACAGATCTGCTCTGTACACTGCACCCCAGTCTTGGGTTGGCTGCAGCTCTGTTCCACACCATCTTCATGCCAGGATCTGGGCACACGGACTAGTCTCCACCTGGAACTCTGGAGATCTGGGCCAGAGGGGGGCCAGTGAGTCACACGCTGGCTCTTGAATCACCTGCCTTGGGACAAAGGCCACCTCGACCCACCTTTCCCTGACAACAGTGCCAGGACGTGCCATCCTACTGCGCAGAGGGGGAGGGAGGGCGCGTTTTTTTGGCAAGGAGACACACTCCAGCAGAGATGCTCAGCCTGACACCTGCCGGCGTGTCAGACAAAAAGACAGGCTCAGATATTTCAGAAACTTACAGAACCTGAAGCAGCGCGTGCTTCTCTTCCCTTCTGCGGCCATCGCTGAAGGGCCAAAATGAAGTTCAATCCCTTTGGGACTGCTGACCGAAGGAAGAACCATGAAAGGCATTCCAATGCACCTTCCCACATGCACTCCCCTCTTTCCTAAGAGCTGAGACAGAAGGACTGCGTTCTGTCCATGTCCGTCTGAAAGGCTGTTCAGGCTGTATGAGGGCGCTACAAAGGGCAGCACACTGGCAGAGCTGTCCAGGTTCACAGGAAGAAAAGTCATCTGCACTGAATGAGTGCAGCACAAGTCTCATGGCATGATAACCAGCGAGGTGGTTATCACTAGACTAAAACTGGACAAAGATGGAGGTCCTGTTGTGTCGCAGCCCAAAAGAATCTGACTAGTAACCATGAGGTTGCAGGTTCAATCCCCGGCTTCTCTCAGTGGGTTAAGGATCCGGCGTTGCCGTGAGCTGTGGTGTAGGTCACAGACATGGCTCGGATCTGCCGTGCCTGTGGCTGTGGTGTGGGCCGGCAGCTGCAGCTCTGATTCAACCTCTAGCCTGAGAACCTCCATGTGCTGCACCCGCGGCCCTAAAAAGCAAGAAAATAAATTAAAAATAAATACAACTGGACAAAGACTGCAAAAAGATCATCGAATGTAAAGCCAAAGCTTGCCAAGTAGGGAAGGAAAAGGGAAAATATAAGGAAGGAACAATTGAGAAGATGCAGGAATAAAATATAGAATTTTCATTAAAAACTTAAAATGAAAAAAAAAGACAGGTTCAGATGTGCAAGGATTCATATCTTGCACATGAAGATGTGTTCTGAAAATAAAACAAAACAAAAAACCCTCAGAACAGACCAAAATGAATCAAAATAAAGAACTGAGAACAGTATATACGAAACAGGGAGGAGTTGCTGCTGTGGTGCAGTGGGATCAGCTGCATCTTGGAAGCGCTGGGACAAAGGTTCAAGCCCCAGCCTGGTGCAGTGGGTTAAGGATCCAGTGTTGCTGCAGCCTTGGCTTAGGTCGCAGCTGTAGCTTGGGATCTGATCCCCGGTGACAATGAACTTCAGTCATGTTACCAAAAAAAAAAGATTTTTGCCTAATTCTCTGTCAGGAGCTTTGTGGATCCCTGGTTGGTTGGGTTTTTCTTTTTCTGTCTGCCCCTCGGCATATGGATTTCCCTGGTGTGTTCATGTGTGCCACACCTGTAGCATATGGAAGTTCCCAGGCCTGGACTGCTTTGCGTGTGCTGCCCTTTGAAGTGCTCTAGTACGGCCTGAACTTCATCATCCTTTCAGATGAGGATGGATAGAACATAGGAAGAGCAGCAAGCTGACGTTCGGAGAGCTTCTTCTTGTTCAGGGAAAAAGTGGATGATTGAAATCCACTGATAACACAGAACCAAGAGGCTGTATGCTAAATTTACCACAGGGAAAACTTCCGACCAAGCAAATGATGAAGGCAAAAAGAGAGACAATTAGAAAACGGAATAGGAAAATGAACTAAATGGCAAATAAATTTGCAACAGTGATCACAATCAGGTTAAATTCACCTATTGACTTTACTGATTTCACCAAAAAAAAAAAAAAATTCTAGCAAGGAGATGTTTATAAACCTCCTGCCTCCTGTAAAGTGACGGACAAAAAAGATATATGCAGGATATCAAAGATGACGAGAAAATACCGTTCATAAGCTTTTGGTTTTTGGCCACACCTGCAGCATGCGGAAGTTCCCAGGCCCGGGACTGAATCCGAGCTGTGGCTGTGATCCATGCTGCAGCAGCAGCAACATTGGATCCTTAGCCCACTGCACCCAGCTGGGGATCAAACTCATTTCATGCCTCTGCAGTAACCCAAGCCGCTGCAGTCAAGTTCTTAACCCACTGCACCACAGCGGGAACTCCCACGAGTCTTTTTTTTTTTTTTTTTTTTTTTGGTTTGGTTTTTGTCTTTTTAGGGCTGCACCAGGGGCATAGGGAGGTTCCCAGGTTAGGGGTTGAATCGGAGCTATAGCTGCCAGCCTGCGCCACAGCCACAGCAACATGGAATCTGAGCCTGATCTGTGACATCACAGCTCCAGGCAAGGCCGGATCCTTAACCCACTGAGTGAGGCCAGCGATCAGACCCGTGTCTTTGTAGATACTAGTTGGGTTCGTTACCTGCTAAGCCACGACGGGAACTCCTCCCACGAGTTTTTCTAAAACTAAGTTTCAACCAAAACTTATAAAAAGAAGCTGATGAGGAAAGAGGAAAACGTGATAATACCAATACATATAAAATCCTCTAATGTATTTTTCTTAGAAATGGACAGATAATACAGGCAAATTTTTAAAAAGGTGGAGGGAGGCAGCAAATAAGGAAAATGGATTTGAATAATTTACAAGCTCAATGTAGTAAGGACCTAGAACTTTATCCCAAATAATACTATGCATTCTTTTCAAATATGGAGAAACTTTTTCTATGATCCCCTCCCCTAAAAATAATTTTAAAGTTAATCTGGACAAATAAATGCACAAAAGAACCTAGAACTTTTTGAGTAAGACCATACCCGTGAGGCTGTTGGTATCGGTACAATGGTGATTGATGGACAGTCCAGTCCTGTGCTGTCCAGCACGGCAGCCACCAGCAAGTGCCCCTGCGTTGCAGTCTGAATGGACAGGCTGGAACCCACATGGGATTCCAAAGACTTCGTATAAAAACACGGTAAAATAGCTCGATATTTCTTGGAGTTCCCTGGTGGCTCAGCAGGTTAAGGATCTGATGTCACTGCTGTGGTGTGGGTTCAATCCCTGGCCGGGGAACTTCCGGGTACTGCAGTGTGCACCCCCCCCCCCAAAATCTCAGCATTTCTCAAGTCCATTACACGTTGAAATAATGGGTTAAATAAACTTACTAATTTCATCTGTTTTTTTTTTCTCTTATTAAGGCTCCTAGGAAATTTTCCACTCTATGTGTGGTTCCCACTCTTGGCTATTATATAGCGGTGGTCTAGAAATGGGCCTGCGTTTCCAATTTTCTGTCCCTAACTTTTAGGACACTTGCTCATGGAGGCTTAGTTTTCTTTTTAGAGCATCATAGAGTTAAAAGAGTTCACTCTTTGGCCTAGATGCTCCAAGTTTCTCCTGGACTTTTTTTAAAATAAATTTTATTTACTTATTTGCTTTATAGGGCAGCCCCTGCGGCATATGGAAGTTCCCAGGCTAGGGGTCGAATCGAAGCTACAGCTGCCAGCCTACGCCACAGCCACTGCAATGCCAGTGGGTGAGATCTGAGCCACGTCTGTGACCTACACCACAGCTCATGGAAACGCCAGATTCCCGACCCACTGAGCGAGGCCAGGGATCGAACCAGCATCCTCATGGGTATCAGTCAGATTCATTTCCACTGCACCACAATGGGAACTCCACATAAATTTTAATTTTTCAAATAAGCATAAGAATGGATCTCTGCCGTCAGTGTTTTTTTACGAGTCAGATTTCGAAACTTTCCTGTGGGCTGCTGCTCAGTTAGCCACGGTGGTGTTGGCGGACAGGGGATGTTGTCACAGAGCTGTGGTTGAGAAGATAGCTTTGAGTCTCAGCTCTGTTGTATCTGCAAACCACTGTCTAGTCCCATAGTCTGGGTCTGGGGTCAGGACCTGCTGCAAGGGGTTGTCAATGAAGACTAAGCATTACCTGTAAAACAGCACGGTGCTTGATGTGAAGTTCTGCAGAACACCAGATAAAACTTATTTGATCTTAAGCCTGTGATGGTTAGATGCCACCTCTAAGCGGTACAAGGTGCAGGAATAAACCCAGAACCTAGGATCCATGCTGACACCCCACTAGGTCTGGCCACTCCTCCACAACCCAGCAGGACGGCGGTGGGGTGGGTGACAGTCCACAGAGACACCTGCAGTGAGGACAGCATGCACCCTCTAGCTCCTAGGCTCAGTCACCCACCTCTGCCACACTCATCCTTTCCAGGCCCGGCTTTTCTAGCATTTAAATTCACACTTAAAGCTGTCCCTGGATGGCCCACCAGTAATTCAAAGAATGCGTCAAAAATGTACTCGCCCAGAGGACCGCCATCTGGCACGGTGGAGCAAGGACCTCTGTAAATCCACTCCTCAGTAAAAGCAACCAGATTACCAACTAAATTGTCAAAATCAACTTTTTTTTTGGTGACGTGCCCGTGGCATGTGAAATTTCCCAGGCCACATCATCAATCCAAGCTGCTGCATTGACAACACTGGACCCTTAACCGGCTGAGCCACGTGAGAACCCCATCTTTTTCAGAATTCTGGAAATTAATCAAAGGTCCATAGCCAGCTAAGAAATATTTATTCAGTGAATACATGCCCTTCAACTTCCAGCTCACTTTTCCTCCAATATTCCAACCCTGAAAGCTAAGCCCCAAGACACCAACCCCAGCCCACCTCCCACGACTTCCCCTCCCCACAAACTGGGGCTTTCTCCAAGGATCCTGACCCCATCACTTATCACCCCCAAGAGCCATCCCAGAGGAAGCCTGCCTCTGCTGGACCACCCGGGCTTTGGTCTCTCTCTCCGCTCTTATACCTCCCGTTCCTCCACCCTGCACCACGATCGTGTGGTTCCCCTGCTGTCAAAACGCCTCCGCGGCTCCCAAAGAGACGCCAAACCTGCAAGCCGGGCTTTGTGGCTCACCCCAAACTTAGCCTGAAGGCTCCCCCGACACCCTTTCCCGGGGCCAGTGATGCGAGCTGTAGAGAAAAAGCTTGGACCCGAGTATAGCCCAGCTTGGACGAAGTCACACTCAGTTACTAGGGGGTGGTGGGAGGAGGGGGGAGACTTAGCGCTGCTGGCAGTTAAGACTGCAGAGCTGTGGGCCAAGCTCTGTACAAGCGGGGATACTTCCACTTCATTGAGTTATGAGGCTGGTACCATCATCTGATCCTACAGAGCAGGGAAACAGGCTTTTATTTTAAGCACTTAGTACCCACAACCAGGGAGAGTGGCTGCAGCTCGGTGGGAGGTACCTTCAGTGGGAAGGACCCTCGGGCTATCTCGGCTCTCAGGAGACCCCTGGAGGGGTGGGCAACCCAAGGAATACGGAGGCCTATGGTCCCAGGGTCCCTGAGCCTGTCTTTAACAGGAAGAGCCATTACACCAAAACTTAGTTCTGCTTTCACCGTGTAAATGTAGGTATTTTTAGTATCACTCTTAGCACTCCAGTACATCAAATAACTTCACAGATCTATTAAGAATACACAAAGAGGGGAGTTCCCGTTGTGGCTCAGTAGAAACAAATACAGTTAGTAACCATGAAGTTGTGGGTTCAATACCTGGCCTTGCTCAGTGGTTTAAGAATCTAGCGTTGCCCTGTGAGCTGTGGTGTAGGTCGCAGATGAGGCTCAGATCCCACGTTGCTGTGGCTGTGGCGTGGGCTGACGGCTACAACTCCGATTCAACCCCTAGCCTGGGAACCTCCATATGCCACAGGTGTGGCCCTAAAGAAAAAAAGCCCAAAACATACACACACGAGTTCTTGCTGTGGCTCAGCAGAAACAAACCCAATTCGTATCTGTGACGATGTGGGTTTGATCCCTGGCCTCACTCACTGGGTTAATGATCCAGCGTTGCCATGAGCTGTGGCACAGGCGGGCAGCAGCAGCTCCAACTCTATTCCAAGCCCAGGAACTTCCATATACCACGTGCGGCCCTAAAAATACAAACGACCAAACAACAACAAAAAAACAAAGAATCTGTGCTTTAACTCAAGCCTGGTTTTTTGAGACCATCTCTAGAGGAAGCCAAGAGGACTGGCTGCCACCTTGTGGGGCAAAGGAGGGGAAAATGCCACATGGAAATTTCTAGCTAAATCATCTGCAAAGAGCCATGGATCTCCTTTTTCTTCCCTTCTTTTTTTTTTTTGTCTTTTTAGGGCCGCACCTACAGCACATGAAGAAGCTAGGGGTCAAATCAGAGCTGTAGCCGCTGGCCTATGCCACAGCCACAGCCACACCAAAGCCAAGCCGCATCTGTGACCTACACCATAGCTCACGGCAACACGGGATCCTTAACCCACTGAGCATGGCCAGGGATTGAACCTGCGTCCTCTGATGCTAGTCAGATTCATTTCTGCTGAGCCACAACAGCAACTCCACGGGGCTCCTGATTTAGATGGGACCCTGCAAGCCCACCACACTCACAACCACCCTTCTGCACTCCCCAAGCTTTTTCACCGTGGGAAAAAAATGGACTCAAAGCTATAGTGTATACAATTTGAGATTTATATTAAGTTTAAATTACTTAAATTGTACAATGCTGAAGTCAGTCTATAAAAGATGCTGAAGTCAGTCTATAAAAGAATCAAACATACACCACCGCAAGGTAATTCAATGAGTTGCTTTTTTTTTTTTTAACAAATTTGTACAGGAAAAAAAAAAATCCCCGGATCACAACCTATACCATACAGTCGCCCCGCCCAGTACACAGCGAGGGATGGGAGGTGCGGCAGGCAGAGGTGCCCGGAATGAGGACCTTCTGCTCACGGGTGACGTGGCAAAATCGTGAGTTCCCTTTGTTCGCCAGTGTATCTTGTACAAAATATTACAATTTTTAAACATATTTACAGCGTTTGCACAAATAGAAAATGGTTACAAAGTACAGCCGGGCTTGGCGAGAGTTCCCCCCTCCCCCACTGACTGAGGCGGAGGCGTGATTGCTTCATATTTACACACGTGTGCGTTAAAAAGTCTGCCTTCTTAAGACACCTAGATGGAGTTTATAAAAAAGGGTTAAACACCGTAAATTCATTCATTAAGTTATACAAGCGATTGATGCCAATCAGTCAGTTCACGTCTTGCTCCCTGAAGAAAGGTCCTGAAGGTAAAAGAAGCCGTCCCCAAAGCAAGCAATGCATCCGGTGGCCTGTCTGCTCCAGTGGTTTGGGTTTGGGTTTATGCAGGGAAAAGAAGGAGAAGGGAGGAATGGAATGGAGGGGAAGCAGGGCTACCTAGTTGAGACCGTTTTTCTTCATTATTATTATTTTTTTTAAACAGCTTGCAACCGGGTTAAGCCGACTGGCCTGTTACGGACCACACTATGGCTTTGAAAAGCACCCGCAGTTCCTTCCTTGTCTCAGGGATGAAACAGCTCGACAGCACTACAGCACAGAAAAGAAAGGACTTTCTGGGGAGGACAGTGTTTGTAATTCTGCTGTAAAGTCTTTTTTGCCTTGAGTGCCAAGCCCAAATTCAACAGTGCAAAAAAAAAAAACACTCCGGAGGTGGCGTGGGGACGGGGGTCAGAGGTTCGCGTAGTAGCTGTCGACCCACTGGGCAAGTCCTCGCTCCACCAGCGACCGGTTTATCAACACCACCTGGGAGAGAAAGTTCGCTGGAGAGCCTGGCCACAGCACCAAGGGGCCACTTCTCAGGCCGGCGTGGGCTGCCGCCCTCACAGCCCGGGCGGCCACTGCAGGGGCCTGAGGAACGGGGTTGGGGCTCGGGGGCGGGCATGGCTCATCTTCTGGGCCAACGGGGGATTTACTTGCGGGCACCGCTGGCACAGAAACAGGCTCTTCAACACCCTGAGGTCATCTATACTTTAGTGGCATGAGATGTAGGAGAAACGCCAAGCGGACAACGGCCAGGAAGGCCCACAGGCATTCTACTGCGGGGACTGCCACGTGCACCGCAGGGTGTTTAGCGGCCTCCGACCCACTGGGTGCCACCAGCGCGACCACCCCGACTGCGGCCACCCGAAGCGTCTCCGGACATTAGCAGGGAAAGGAGGACAGAACTCACCTCGTCTCCAATCACACTCCAGAGCTGAATCAGAGGAAGGCCGGTTGGGCTGTAACTCGTCACCTGAAAACACACACACGAACAAACAAAACCCCCCACCGTGTCTGAAAGCTCCCCCTTGTCCCTCCCCTTGAAGACCGCAGGCCAACCTGGGGTGTGAGCCACGGGAAGGCGGGCACTGCAGGTCAGTCCCCAAGAAGCCCGGAGAGCTGAGCAAGTAAGGCCGGGTCGGGGGACGCCAGGTGGGGGGCTGCTCAGAGGGACCCCGTCCAGCCCGCCCCGCCTACGCACCTGAGCCAACAGCGCTGTGTTTCCCGTCATCTCGCTCATAGCTGCATCCGCTTCGGGTGAGAAGTGATCATCATCTTTAGGGGAAGGAAAAGCAGCACTTAGCCTCTGACGGAGGCCAGGGGCTCTTGTCACTCACGCAAGCTGCAGGCGTCTTCCGAGCATTAGAGCTCGCACGCTGCCATGGACTTAACTTCACAGGGAGAGAATCCCCCACCTGTGTCGGGTTCAGAGCCGCAGGCCTCCTGGGGACCCCACGTGGGTACACTCAGGGTGCCTGCTGCCCGCCAGCCGCTGGGGGACGGAGGGCCGAAGGGACAGGAAGCCTGCCTTGGGCGGAGATGTCACCACCAGCAACTATTTAGTGGCCGAATGGGCCGAGCACATCGTATGTGTTCTCGCACCAAATCAGGAACGCAGCCTTGGAGTTTCCGCCGTGGCTCAGTGGTTAACGAATCCGACTAAGAACCATGAGGTTGCAGGTTCGATCCCTGGCCTGGCTCAGTGGGTTAAGGATCCGGCGTTGCCATGAGCTGTGGTGTAGGTTGCAGACACGGCTTGGATCCAGCGTTGCTGTGGCTGTGGCATAGGCCGGCGGCTACAGCTCCTGTTAGACCCCTAGCCTGGGAACCTCCATATGCCGCGGGTGCGGCCCTAGGAAAAAGACAAAAAAAAAAAGAAACACAGCCTCACGGGTGGAACACGGGGACACGGACCGACGGCCGAAGGTCAACCGACTCCCAGACAGACGGAGGTGGAACTCCGTTCTGGGCAGCTGGCCCCGCGGCCCAATCTGGGCCATGACTAAGTGGGCCGGGAACGCGGAGCACATTCTTTGTCAGATCACACAAGTCACGTACCAGGACAGACCCAAGGCGAGAGACAGTGAGGGTGGGAGGTGCAGGATTAAGGTCGGAGACGTCTCATGCAGCCCTCCGCTGGGCCTGCACAGCCTGCTGAGGTGGACCCGACTGGAGAGAGAGGCTTGGCAAGGGGCAATAAAGGACAAGAAAATGAAGCCCGGGCCCAGGTGCCCGGCCAACCGGACTCGAGCGGGACCGCGGTGCTTCTAAAGCATCCCTGCACTACAGTCAAGTAAGAACAAGGTCAGGGAGGGTAAAGCGGGTTAGGGAGGAGCGCGGCCCGGGACCTGCAAATACACCCTAGGACCTGGCCGTCGACAGCTGCTACCCAACCACCATCCTCAGTCCAGTTCCTGGGTTGACGGAATTCTCTCGGCCTCAAAGACAGGCACGAGCCCACTTTCCAGAGGCAGAGGTGGGGCACTGAGGCTAAGCCACGAGCTCAGGGTCACGTGCTAGTCCCCTTCCCTCGGGAGGTCTGGTCACAGGCTAAGACACCACAAAGGTGAGTGCGTGTGTGGTACCCACAGCTCCGCGGGGCCGGGGCCCAGCTGAACAGAGCCGTGGGCCTCAAGACCCGCCCTCGACCTGGGGAGCGAGGACTCTGGGCCTCGACTTTGTTCTGGGAGGTGCCTCTAACTATTGGAAGCCACTCAAAGTCGGAGGTCTGGGTAGAGTCTAGAGCACTGGCCTCACTAGAGACCTGGTTAGAAACTCAAATTCTTGGGCCTCCCCAGACATATCGCGTCAGAAATGGAGTGGCAGCAATCTGTGTTTGCTTAAGCCCTGTAGGCGAGAATGAGTGTCTCAGAAAGAAAGACCTACTTTCGGGAGTTCCTTTCGTGGCTCAGCGGTTACAATCCCGACTGGAATCCATGAGGACACAGGTTCGATCCCTAGCCTTGTTCAGTGTGTTAAGGATCTGGTGTTGCTGTGAGCTGTGGTGTAGGTTGCAGACGCGGCTCGGATCCCGCGCTGCTATGGCTGTGGTGTAGTCCGGCAGCTACAGCTCCTGTTAGACCCCTAGCCTGGGAACCTCCACATGCTGCGGGTGTGGCCCTAAAAAAAAAAAAAGGAAAAGAATCTGAGAACTTGAAAACAGATTGACAGGGATTATGAAAGCTGAAGAACAGAGAGAAACAGACAGACAGACAAACAACAACAAAAAAGAACCACTTTAACACTTGCCTACACCCCCAAAGCCAGACGGCCCTGCCCCCCACACCCTGCTGTTACCTGACAGGGGCATCACGCTGTCCAGAAGGACCTCTGCTCCCTGGAACGGCAGGGTCACAAAGTCAGACCTAAAAAGAAAGCAGGCACAAGCTGAACACAGACTCCAAGGCTGACTCACTCCAGACTCATGTTCACCTTCTACTTAGCGCCCTGAGCCCACAACGCAGGATGAAGCCGCACACGGCACACAGGGGCAGCAGGCCGGAGCCCCCGGCTCACCTGAACCCGGCACCCAGCCTTGCCATGAGTTGGCCTCAGAGGTGCTGCTTGCACCCAACTCCCAAAGAGGAAGCCTGCCTCACTTCTGCTAAACGACATTCGGGGAAATTCCTCCATCAGACAGGCCTTTCCAGCTCAGTTTGGCCAAGGCAAGCATGGAGTTTGTTTGTTTTTCTTTTTTAAGGCCGTACCCGTGGCATAGAAAGGTTCCCAGGCTAGGGGCTGGATTGGAGCTGCAGCTACCAGCCTACGCCACAGATGCAGCAACACCAGATCTGAGCTGCACCTGAGAACTACACCACAGCTGGATCCTTAACCTACTGAGTGAGGCCAGGGGTCGAACCAACATCCTCACGGACACTATGTCAGGTTCTTTACCCGCTGAGACTCAACAGGAACTCCGAGTTTGCTGACATCACACTCTGCTCAAACAGAGCAGGCAGCGCAAGGAAGACTTCAGCCTCGTCCCGGGCTGCAGCTCTGCAGCGGTCACACCCCAAGCCCCAGCTCACCGAATCTGCCGGAGCACGTCCACTTTCACTCTCTTGTATCCACCGTAGTCAACGTAGCGAATCTCCACTTCGTTGGTCTCCTCGTAGGAGGCCACCACTTGGGCTCGCCACCAGGCACCGTCCACGCCGGGGGCAGCGCAAATGACCGTTACTGAAGGACGAGAAGAGAGCGCGTGCAAAGGCCTGGGCCAGGGCAGGGCAACAGCGAGCAGTCCCCAATGCCTCCCCAGAGCCCAAGACTGACCAAGGGAAGGACCTGGACAAGCCTGGTGTGTGTGTTGCCCAAAAAGGCCAACCAGAGCAAAAATTGTTTGCCCAGGTCTGTTTATACTCTGAGACTTAACTAAAGCCAGAGGTGGACATGGAGTAACTAGAATAAACCGAGTAAATTCCAAGAGTCATCGACTAGACCACCAGTCTTTGCTTTATATTCTTAAGGGAAAGTGCCAGAAAGTATCAAGAATCTCCAAGTGCAGCAGATCTCAGTGACTGGTCCCTAAGGACCTGCTCTGGCCCATGACAATTCAGATCGAGGCTGGTCAGAGGCTCCCAGATCCCCACTTCCTCTGGCCTTTGCTTTTCAGGAAGGTGCTGAGAGCACTAAAGCCTGGGGCAGCCAACCAGGCCAGAGAACAAGTGTCCCAGGAATCACCAACCCCTCCCTGCGGCAGCAGGGATGGGATCTGAGGCACAGCTGGCAATACCGTGTCCTGACTCTTAAAGGCAGCCCCTGGTGCCATCACCTCCTGTCCTCTAATTTGATCTCTACTGCGGGGCTGAAGCAATGCCAGAGAATCTGACGAAAAAAGGAAATCCTTATTTCTCCAAAAAAAAAAAAAAAAAAAAAAACCCCATACCAAATTCAGCAGGCATTTGGAAGGTTTTCCTTATGTCTTGAAGCCCACTGGGGGCCCCAGGTTAGGAATCCCTGATGGTGAGTGGGGGAGGGGCCAAGGGAGACGTTGTGACATTTGATTCCCGACACGGGTAACAACAGCTCCTGTGCAGGGAACACGTGGCAAGTCACTGACTTGAGAGTCTCAGTTTTCTCATCTGTCGGCTGGAGATGATTCAGCCCACCCCAGGGCTTTGTGGCATCTGGGGCCCTTCTATGGGACCTGCACCTGCACCAGGTACTGTGCATGGAACACATAACAGTAGCCAAGCCTAATTCCTAGATCAGGTGGGCACCAACCCCATTCAACCCCATAAGTGGCAGAGTCAGGATCTGAATCCAGGTGTACAAAATCTACCGAGACCTCCTCCTTCTGCTGCCAATGGAAACGCCGGCTTGGGCCAGCCGGGAGACTCCACCCAGTGCACTCTGTGCCAACAGCAAGAACTCAGGGATGCTGTTCCCATGAAGGGTTCCAGGTCAGCCTCCTCTGGGTCAAGACCAAAGGCAGAACAGCAGGGAATCCCTTCCCCCGGCCCCGAGTCCACCCCCAGCCTGGCCAGAGCTCAGGCTCCCCTTTGACCCTCAGGGCACCACTTACTTTCTACCGGGGTGGGCAAGGTAGGGATTCCAGGCTGGGAGTAGCAGAGGTACATCTGCTGGTCCAGGCTGCGCAGAGCGTGGAAGGTGGGGTGTGTGTGCTGCTGCACGAACAGGTGCCCGGCATTGACCTGGTTGACCACGATCACCTCCACGGTGACACCGTCCGGGAGCATGAGCTGTACAAAGGGGAAGGGCAGCGGGCACTGCAGCAACCCTTCTCGGGTCTGGGATAAGAGACCCAGGGCGAGATTCTGAACTGGCACATCTCTGAAAAAGCCACGACAACCCAAAGCTTTCATGGCACCCAGATGGCAGAGGTTCAAGGAAAACTGTTTCTGCCGTGGAAAGGGTTCGGCCGCGCTGGGGCCCTTGCCCTGCAATACCACAGGCAGCCACTAGAGGCAGCCCCGGCTCAGGGTGGGCAGGGAGGCTCCCAGGAACAAGTTGTGATGCGGTGTCCAGCCTCCCACTGGCCTGGGCAGAGCTTCCCTCCCCTACTTCTTTTGAACAGCCAATCTGTAAGAACCAGGGAAGGCAAACAGGAATAAGGTGGCTACTGGGAGCAAGAATAAGAGGTAGACAGGCCCTTGGGACCCCCAGCCAGCTCCTTTGGCCCTGCAGCTGACCCCAACAGCTACGGTTTGACAGCATCTCTCTGCTGTGTCTTCCCACCGGCAAGCAGCAGCCGCAAGTCAGGTCCACTGTCAAAGGCCGCAGAGCCTGATCCACCTGCTCTTCTCTATGCTCCTCCCAATTCATTCCCACTCTGGGATGTGGAACAGGTAGGTTTGCTCAGGGCCAGGTTCCACACTGAAGACTGGTCTCTAAAGGAATGTCCCTGAATTCCCGGCACGGCTCAGTGAGTTAAGAACCCAATGGTATCCATGAGGACGTGGGTTTGATCCCTGGCCTCGTTCAGTGGGTTAAGGATCCAGCGCTGCTGTGAGCTACGGTGCAGGTCGTGGATGTGGCTCGGATCTGGTGCTTGTTATGGCTGTGGCGTAGGCCGGCAGCTGCAGCTCCGATTGGACCGTAGCTTGGGAACCTCCATATGCCACAGATGCGGCTGTAAAATGGGGGGGAGGGGGAAGAACTGTCTTTAAAGATGCCAGTTTCCCAGATGCTAAGGCAACATCCAGGTGCTGTGGACACAGGAGGGCCTCTACTCCACCGCCCAGCCAGGCGGCCGCAAAGGGCCTCTGGCTGAGTCCTCCCCAGGCCCGCCGAGCCGCACAGGGTACACGGGGAGGAGGCCTACCCCGACTCGATTACTTAGACACAAGTGGGTCCGGGACCAAGCCTCACGGGCAAAACCCTACGATTCAGAAGTGAAGCAACCCACTCCCAACCATCCACGGAAAAGGCAAGGGACGCCAGCTCTTCCGCAGAACACAAGGGTCTTTGTGGGGAGGAAGATATGGAACCAAAAGGCCAACCACCCTAAACGAAGTCTAGCACATTCACCCCGCATGTGAAACGCCGTGTTCTTGGTCTTCAGGACCCTACAGTTCTATTCCCAGTGAGGTGAGGCTCACACAGAGCTGGAGGCACACAGCTCCTGGGACCCTGCAGCCCCAGCACACAGGGCCCCCGAAGTGTCAGCTCCTCCGCCTGCCAGTCTCCCGGGGCCTTCCGGGGGCGGGTGCGTGTCTCTTCTCCTTTATAACCGAGCCCCCTGCGCCCCCTGCACTCCGTGAAGAGGGAATGGGAAGGGCTCCATCACCAGACCCGGCCACTAGGAGGACGCAGCAAGGTCACATTAAGAGCCCATCCAAGCCCACAACGCCAGGACCTATCAGGCCTCGGAGATGCCGGGCTATGAGCACCCCCTCCCCGCACACAACACCAGCTTTACGGGGTCCTGAGTCAGCCCGCACACACGCAGTCTGGCCAGACTATAAGCCTTTCTAGGCAAATGCCTTCAAAACACAAAGGGTGCCCGGGCGGCACAGCCAGGGGCACAGTGGTCCTTCCAAGCAGGGACCCAGAGGCCTCTGGCTTCCTGCCAGCACTTTAGCCCCCAACCCAACCCAGAGAGCACAGGCTAGAAGCAGAACTCATGCTCCTGGCCGTCCTGGCCCACGGTCCTGGGAATGTCCTGTCAGGGTAGGCTGGGGAAAAGAGGCACAAGCTCACCCAGGAAGTCATTGGAAGAGAAGGCAGTGCCAGCGAGGGCAGTGGGGGAGCATAGATGTTGGTGAGGTTCAGTTCCTTGAACTTCTTCCCAATCAAGTTCAGCGCCTTGTCTACGTGATGCTGAGAACCTAGATGGGGATGGAAGCAGGACAGTCACAGGGAGTAAGACCAACAGCAAAAGCAAACTCACACACACACACACACACACACACACACACACACACACACACACACTGCATAGGACTTTAGTTCTAGTGCATCATCAATAAGGTGCCAAAATGCCGATCATCGCCTTAGGATGAATGAAAGGCTTCTAAAGAAGCTTGAAGTGTACTGACCTTTCAAACGAGACCTCGGAGTTCCCGTTGTGGCTCAGCGGTAATGAACCCGACTAGTATCCATGAGGACAGGGGTTCGATCCCTGGCCTCGCTCAGCGGGTTAAGGATCCGGCGTTGCCGTGAGCTGTGGTGTAGGTCGCAGACGCAGGTCGGATCCTGCGTTGCCGTGGCTGTGGCATAGGTTGGCAGATGCAGCTCCGATTCAACCCCTAGCCTGGGAACTTCCATATGTCACGTGTGCTGCCCTAAAAAGACAGAAAATAAATAAATAAAAATAGAGACCTCAATTACTGTGACTAGACTCTGAAGGCAACAGGGGCCCGCAGACAGGGAGGCCCGGCCTTCATCCACCAAGGGGAATCTCACTTCCTCCGCGAGGGAGCCCGGGGGCGGCAGCACCATCAACCCAGGACCCCTGGCCTGCCGAGCACCCGCACTGTTCCCAGCCGAGTCCCCCTCATGCTCCAGAAGTGGAGACGCGGGTAAAAAGGACAATGCACCTACCCCTTCACCTGGGGTGAGAAGCTGGGCTTTCTATTCTGACTTAAGATTCCAAAAAGGGAGCACCTGGCACTCACCTGCTTCAAGTTACTAACATTTCAGATAAGGAAACTAAACACTGGGCAGCAGGTGCCACTGACCTTCTATGTGGCAGATCTGGATGTTCTGGGTGTAAGGCAGGGTTGAGATGTAGATCTTGGCACCAGACGTCTGCTTCAGAAAACTCACATACCGTCCCTGCTTGCCGATCAGCCGACCAACGAGGTGCTTCCAGAGAGCAAGAAAGACGGGCACGTCAGTGGGAAACCAGGATTCCTGCATCCCCAAGACGCGCCTTTGTTTTACACCAGGTCAGGCTCAAACATACTGTTGACGCGCCAGCACTCACTTGCCAGGCACTGTTTTAAGCACCCACATGGACTCAGAGTAAATGTATGAAACCCGCAGCATCTGTTGATACAGCTGAGGGAACGAGCCCAGAGAGGCTAAGTAACTCGCCGAGCTCACACAGCTACTAAGCGACTGAACTGGGCGACAGTTCCCATTTCATCCCCGACAGTGGAGCTCCAAACAAGAAGCTGCAAAGGCAGTTGTTTCTCCTACCAGATCCACATTATGAAATGTTTCATTAGCACAAGGTTCAATTTACGAGTCCTCCATCTCTCCAAGTCCCCTCAGGTCTGAAGATGAACGGGCTTGATTTGAAAATAAAGGACTTCCTGCTATGGCACAGGGGATTAAGAATCCGACTGCAGCAGCTTGGGTCACTGCAGGGGTACAGGTTCAATCCCTAGCCCAGTGCAGTGGGTTAAAGGATTCCCAAGTTGCCGCAGCCATGCCTCAGAGTCAATCCCTGGCCTGGGAATGTCCATATGCCGCAGGTGCAGCCATAAAATAGAAAAGAAAGGTCTAAGAAAGAACTCCTGAGCTCCCACTGCCAACTCCAGCACACAGGACAAAGTGGAGCCAAACTTAGCCACAATGTAAGGCAAACTTTGAGACATCTCCCAACGACCCCACCCAGCGGGGCTCCTAGGGACAAGGTCCCTTCGCCCCCAGGGCTGCCTGCGGGTGCCCTTTGCAATCACTGAAGAAGAGGGAGGGGCTGCCAGCAGGGTCCCTGGGGGAGGAAACAACTGAGGGAACTGGCACTCCAGGTCAGAGCAGCCTGCCTGACCCCGAGTTCAAACCAAGCCAAGTCTCCACTGCGGCAGGGGGCTAAGAGCCCTGGGAAAACGCAGTTGCCCAGTTATTTCTGAGCCCCAGAGAAAGATCAAGATCAAGCTAATAAGATGCAAGTTAGAAAAGCAAGAAGCTAGAAACCACTTAAGCACCCAGGAGTTGGGGGAACTGGTGAAGTAAACTGACATTCACACAATGAATAATGCAGTGAAAATTATATTTTCAAAGAATAACACAGGAAAATTAAATTGTTAAATATTTAAGAGCATTAATTAAAGCAACATAATCTCAGTTTTGTTTAAAAGCCACAGGGTGCAAGATGAGAAGGAAATAAAAGTCTCCCCAGCCACTCTCGGGGGTAGGATTAGAGCTGATTTTTTATTTTCTTCATACATAGCTTATACCTCTCAAGCCCTCTGCCGCACGGACTTACGCTGTGCTCAATTATAAAACACACCCTGCGTTGGAGAGCTTGAGCAGAGCAGCGAGGGAGCGCCTGACCGGCCACTATCCTCAGCCAGGCTTTGCCAGCATCTCCAAACAGATCTGAGCACCACAAAAAAAAGCCCCAGAGGAGGGGAGCCAGCCTGGGGCTTTGAAGATGATACTCCTGAAGGCGGCTGGAGGAATTGTCTTCAGCGGGGGGCTCTCTGGACCCTGGCAAAGTTGAGCGCTCCCTGCCTTTCAGCCTCTGGCTCCCTGCGGGACGGCTTCTGGGTTTCTGGTCCCTTCTTCAGACCCCCACCCCCACCCCCCACCCCAAGGCCCGGGGACACTTTGAGCCTGCAGCCCTTACCTTTGGCACCTCGATCTCCCAGATGATGAGGTCGACCTTCTTGGGACTGGAGCCTGCCTGGGCGTTCTGGAACCCGTCGGGCTTCCTGGGGCCACAGCAGCCCTCCACCGAATCCATGCTGTTCCCGTCCGAACCTGCAGGGGAGGAAGCAGCGCGCACAGACACTGGCCCAGGGCAGTTAATAACGCACAACTTCCACATTCCCCGGGAGGCCCCTGCCCCACGCCCCCTCCTCGAGCTTGGCAGGTGACGGGCAACTCGCAGTCTAGAAGGCGCACAACAGCCCCGATGAGAGGAGGACTGGGGGTGTAGAGACACCTAATTTTAGCCTGTCACTCACAGCCCCACTCGCTTTCACTGGCAGCCGCGCCCAGCACAGCTGCTGGAGCAGAGACAAGTGGTGAACTGGGAAGAAAGAGATGCTGGCCCAGGAAAGGGAGTCCGTCGGGCTGGGGGAGGGGACGGGCCAGCCGGTCCCGTGACCTCAGCGCCCGGTATCGGGTGTGCGGGCCTCCATGGAGACCAAGCGGTCACAACTGGTCTACACCCTTCCAACTATGCAGCCCCTCGGCAGAAGGGCCCCTGGCCCCCCCAAGGCCCAGGACCGGGCTCTCGGGTGGTGGCTGTCCGCCAAACAGAGCAGGGAGTCCCCCCTCACTCCTGTCCCAGACAGGGCCGTGCCGAAGAAGGCCTCCTTCCTTCTGCTTAGGCCCGACCAAGTACACCTCTGAAGGCTCTTCTGGGCTCATCGGCGGGTCTTGAATCCCTGCTCCCAACCGAGCGAAAGTCCAGTCCCGAGAGGAGACACCGGGCTGCTCCACTCCCCCCGGCGGTGTGCCAAGGGGACCGTCACAGAAAAACAGGGGCCAGACCAGCTTGAGAGAGGTGGCTCCGGCTCAACCATGGACGACTCAACGGCCAGGAATAGATCACTCTGGAGAGTCTACTAATTAGGTTCTTTTCCACATGGTTTCTCCAAACCCTGGACATAACCCTTGACTAAGTAATCCGTGTTCCGCCCGATGCAGAGGAGGCAGGCGTTACCTCCCGCTCTGGAAGAGTCACCTCAATACGACCTCCTCCCTCAGTACCAGGGCTCAGGTGGGCTTCTTGCAGGGAAAACCTCTGAAGAGAAGCCTGCTTAGCAACCTGCCAGAACCAGAAGCGGGTTGACACCCCCCCACACCTGCCTCTGCCAGAACAAGGCAGACCTGTCACCCCATTAATGCTTGGACCACACCAGGCCTCCGGCAGGGGGCACTCCACGGCCAGCTCCACTCAGCTGCGTGGTCCCTGGGCCACTCTAAGCTCTGACCTCCTCGCACACAAGGCAGGGCTCCCGGGAGGATGCGTGGAACCTGGCATAGGTGAGTGGTGGGCGGCCGGCTCTCCCAGGCTCCCACCCACCACCGTGGCTCTCGCCGCTGCAGCCTGAACACACCTGAGGTGCTACTACAATCAAAGTAGAGTTGGCGTGATGAGAAGCAAGAGGCTAAGGGAAATGCCTTCATGCTTAAAAAGATTTTCACCCACTTAAGATGCTTTAAAATAATTTTTAAAGACATACACACATCCCTGAAGTTGGGTGCATCTCTGGCCTTCTACACTCATGATCAGCGGCATCTTTCTTTTTCTCTTAGAAGTACACACACAGAACCGTGGTGTCTTAATAGCATCTTACAGGTGACAAAATGTAGCGTGTGGTACACGTCAGATGCTGCCGAAAGTTAATAAAATTCCCAAGAAAGAGTCCCAACCTTCCTGGAGCAGAAATGGTAGGGAATGGCTCCAGGACAAGCAGGCTGGAGACCCACAGTGGGAATCCATGGCCTCTTTCCATGAGATAAATGAAAACACCCCGGGGAAGCTGCAAAACCAGGGTCAGGAGCTGCTGACCTGTACGTTAGTGGTCTGAACTGTCTACGCTGGGGTCAGCACTCGAAAAACCCAGAGGACACTTCATTACCAAAGTGCCCCTTTCCCAGGGGGATGGAACCGCAGTTGCACAGAAAGGAAATGGCTGAGGCTCTCTGCGAAGGAATAGGTGACAGCAGCGCGCAGGAAGGCGCGAGCCAAGACTGTGGCCTTTCTCTGGGCACTTACCCCAAAAGAGCTTCTGGATAAGGAAAGCAGGTGAAGACATGGGAACAAGCACATGATTAAAAGGAAGTAAACTGGAGTTCCCGTTGTGGCTCAGTGGTTAATGAATCCGACTAGGAACCATGAAGTTGCGGGTTTGATCCCTGGCCTTGCTCAGTGGGTTAAGAATCCGGCGTTGCCGTGAGCTGTGGTGTAGGTCACAGACGCAGCTCGGATCCCGCGTTGCTGTGGCTGTGGTGAAGGCTGGCAGCTACAGCTCCTGTTAGACCCCTAGCCTGGGAACCTCTATATGCCGCAGGTACAGCCCTAGATAAGGCAAAAAAATTTTAAAAAAATTAAAAAAAATAAAAGGAAATAAACCACTAAAAAAGCTTTCAGCCCATTCTTGGTATTCAAGGGAATTTAAGCTAAGGAGGCCTCTCCTTTACAATTTAAAACAAACAAACAAACAAACAAACAAAAACACCTATTGAGAGATCAGCATTTGAGAGGCCCACTCAGGTTAATGGGTAAACCCAACTCTGAGCTGGTCCTTGGGAAGGGACCAAGTTACGGCTCCCGTAGCTGCAGTGTTCAGGGCAGCTTAACTTCTCAGTTACCCACCAGCTCTACGCTGTACCCTGACTTTCTGCAGGGCGGCCGGGACACGGCCTTGAGGAACACCGTCACTGCAGAAGTAGCAGCAGGAGAGGCAGCCTAGCACCCTTCCCCAACCCCCTGATCCTCTGAGGGACACCCCAGGCCCTCCTACCTCCCGAATGATCTGCTTCCGCGTCTACGGTCCATCCGTCCTCAGTCCCCAAGTCCGACAGCTCCCCCTTCAGCACCCCGTTGCTGAAGGGCACAGTACTTTCTGGCAGCGGCGGGGTGAGGGCCTTGTCCCCGGGGCTGGAGGTGGTCTCTGGACAAGAGTCTTCGAGCCCTGAAGTGCTGACTGAATCTGAGCACTGCCCAGAGGAGGCCACTGAGGGGACACCCTGGCTGGTGTTGGACACGCAGGTGACACAGGCAGCAGCTTCCGCCAGGATGCCTGCCTTGTCTGGCGCCTCTCCGAGGGGGGCGGCTGGTGGGGGGCAGGGGGCCAGGGACAAGTGGTGCGCAGAGTTCTTTGGCTTCCTGTCCTTGGTGGGGCTGGACAGAGGGCTGGTCAGGCAGCTCACATAGGTCTTTGGCGGCAGCAAGTCTCCTGCCGGCAGGTCTGGGGGGGGGAGGACAGCGTCCGCCGGGCCCGCGGCCGCCTCCGCTGCGGCCACAGCGGGCTCCGCGGCCCCGTGGCCCAGCGCGGTTTTCTGGCTGGCCGGTGCGCAGCTCTCCTCCTTCTGCCCCGCTGAGGCCTGATACATCCGACCCGCGATCCTGCCCATCGTGGTGGCCAGCACCTCCTCGGTGGCTTCCAAGATCACTTTGGAGATGATCTGGAAGGCGGCCTGCTCGATCTTCTCGTTTCTGTCCAAGGTCTCTTCCCGGCCGAGCTCCCGTGGCACGTCTCCATCCCAGGCTCTGCCCCCTCGGACCCGGGGGGCCGGGGTCCCGTCGGCTGTGGCCAGCTCGGCGTGGGCGGACTCCACGAAGCTACTCAGCAACTTCCCCACAGCGTCCCGGTCCACCGCTGGCGGGCTGCTCCTCCCCTGCTCTCCACCTCCGCCCAAGGGAGCCAGGCCGGGCGCCCTGCTGCTCTGCGACTCGGAGCCTGGCTCCTGGAACAACGAACCTTCTTCCAGCGCATTCTCTCCCAGCACCGCGTCGCCAGTGCCCTCGGCCCGGCCCATCTCCCTGGCCTTCTCCCCAGGGCTGAGCTGCTCCACGGGGGCCGGAGACGGGCCCTGCCGACTCGGGCCCACCGGCCTGGCCAGCATGGACTCTCGCTTACACACCTCCACCGCCTCGTGGGGAGACGGGTCACCCTTCGGGGGCGGCAGGGCACGCTCTAGGGGAACAGGCTTGGCTTCATCGCCCGTCAGGGCCAGCTCCACACTTGCACTGTCCTCTCTGCGTGCTCCTGGTCTAAATCTCGTGTCCGTGCTGTTCAGAAGGCTGCCGGAGGACTCTGATCTCCGACGGGCTGCATGCGCCCGCAGCAGGGCCGGCGGCTCCGCGGAGGAGGGCTTGCTGGCGGGGGACGGCTCCTTTTCCTGCGGCTGGGTGACGCCAGGGGGAGTGGCCGCGACTCCAGGACAGGCGTCCTCCCTAGGGAGCGGTTCCTCGGTGGCAGGGCCGGCCCTCAGCTCCACGGTGCTGGCCTCCACCTGTTTGTCATGGCTGCCAATGGGGTCTTTTTTACGAGAGAAAAACCACCACCAGCCGAGGAGGGCCAGCATTCCAGGCAGTGCCAAGGGGAAGAGTGAACGGAACGGGATCAGCATCCTGGAGGCTTGCAGTGATCAGACCTGGGAGAACGGGGCAGAGAGAAGGAGATGCAATGAGAGCTCCGCGGGAAGACGCTGGGTGACTGCACAGGAAAGCCCAGCGACGGGTCACGGCAGAGCCTTGCCCCGCCCTTCCCTGCCCCTGGAAGGTGCGCCCCCTCCCCGGGCACATCCATGACTCCGGGTGACCCCCGGGGGTGGGTAGGCAGAAAGAGGAACTGCCCTTGCTGCTCCTTCATCCCCGCACACTCCCCTGAAACAAGCTGAGCCTTCTCTTGACCCTCCAAATTCCTTCCTGAGTCACTTCTCGATACCAGATTCTCCCTATGTTCCCCTGAAGGACTAGTTATGTTTAGTGTTTTTGTTCTCGAAACACCCAGAACACTGCGCTACTCAAGTGGCGTTGGAACATTTTTAGACACCCAAGGAATCTACGTGTGCATTATGTCCCTCACGTGCACCCCAATATCACGAGTCAGCGAAACAGGAGCTACGAAGCAAGAGAGTCAGGAGAAGGTTTTTTTTAAAGGCTGGGGAATGCTGCAGGGCGAGGGACCAGCAAACACACAGTGGCGTGGAGATGAGTGTCGTGTTTGAGAATCAAGTTGTTTAGCGGACTAAGTGAGGGTCGTGCACCCACTGCAGAGTCTGGACTTTTTCCTGTGGACAACACAGAATCAGCTTAGGTCTGCAAAGGTACATACCCCAAACTGCGTTTCCAGCTTCTTCTCAAACAGGACAAACAGTATTATCAAATGAAAGGAGCCTGGAGATCAAGTCCTTTGGATCCAGACAAGGAGAAATAAGGGCCTGGAAAGAGGTGGAGACCTATAAAGGAGACAGGAAACTCAGTTTTCTTCACCTGTAAGATGGAGACACACCTTGTGAAAGATGGCTTGGCATAAGATTAGTTGAGATAAAAGAGCTTGCAAAGCAGAGGTAGCTCTCATTAGAAGTATGCAACCGACCTATTCTAGAATATACACTTGTATTCATTGCCTCCCCCGCCAGCAAATTTTATCCTGTCTGCAAAAATCACGCCTTCTTAAAACCAAAAGCTGGGAGTTCCCATGGCAGTTCAGCAGGTTATAAGCCCGACTAGTATCTGTGAGGAGGAGAGTTTGATCCCTGGCCTTGCTCAGTGGGTTAAGGATCTGGTACTGACGTGAGCTGTGGTGTGGGTCACAGACACGACTGGATTCAGCTTTGCTGTGGCTGTGGTGTAGGCTGGAAGCGACAGCTCCGATTCAGCCCTAGCCTGGGAACTTCCATATGCCATGGGTGCAGCCCTAAAAAGCAAAAAACAAAACACACCAAAAACCCTCCACTGATATGGTGAATTACTCCTTAATTTGGTTTGTGCTTTGCTGCAGAGATGTGTGTAAATGCTTATCAGCTCTTACTAGTTTAATTTACTTATATCAACATTCTCCAGAAAAACCAGAGCATACAGTTTCCCGAGAGGTTGTACAGTTCAGCTGAGGCTAGAAACTAGCACCAAAAAAAAAAAAAAAAAAGAAAAGAAAAGAAAAGAAAAAAAATCCCCAAAGACTTCGCTTCTCAAAGTAGAGCCTATGAATTAGAAGGGCTGAGTCACCTGAGCACTTGCTAGAAGTACAGTATCTCAGCCCCACCTCAGACCTACTCAATCGCAAGCTGCCATTTAACAAGACCAGTGAATCTGCAGGTACTTGACAGCTTGTGAGAGAGCCCAGAAAAAGTGCTCTGCCCCAGAGTGAGGGTGTGGGGGGAGGGGTCATCTCCAGAAAATCCCTCCTTGTAAAAGAGGAAACCTTTTCGCCAATACCATTTTTTAAGGCAAGAAATAGATTTATCAAGACAGGACGCTGGAGTTCCCGTCGTGGCTCAGTGGTTAACGAATCCGACTAAGAACCATGAGGTTGTGGGTTCGATCCCTGGCCTCGCTCAGTGGGTTAAGAATCCGGCGTTGCCGTGAGCTGTGGTGTAGGTCGCAGACGCGGCTCGGATCCCGCGTTGCTGTGGCGAAGGCTGGCGGCTACAGCTCCTGTTAGACCCCTAGCCTGGGAACCTCCATATGCCGCAGGTGTGGCCCTAGATAAGGCAAAAAGACACACACAGACACACACACAAAAAAGACAGGACACTTGTGAGAGAGGCAACGGGCAGGCAAGGAGGCTCCGCCTGCCTGCTAATATCTGAAGATGAAGCAATGGGACTGGAAAATAGAAAGTGGAGCTAAGGAGTAGCTGGGGCTCAGAAGATGTTGTATTAACCCCTTCTTCAGCTATTTTAGAGCTCCAGGTTCAAACATGGAACCTCACTAGATACCTTCCATTGCATCACTTAATCCTCAACCACCTGGTTGGGAATATGTAGTACCATTCTAAAGGTTAAAATAACTCAAGACCACACAGCCAAGGATATTAAATCTGGAACTCACTTTAATGGGTCCATGTGGACAGACGAGGCATTGTACAGGCCAAGAAAAGAAGTTTGTTCTTCTCTTGAAACATTATGACCTAATCAAACCGACAAGCTTTTGCAGAGCAAAGGAAACTATAAAAGAGCCAAAAAGCCAACCTGTAGAATGGGAGAAAATAGCTTCAAACGAAGCAGCTGACGAGGGCTTAATGTCTAAAATTTATAAACTTAAACAACTCAACAACAAAAAAAACCCAACAACCCAATCGGAAAATGGGTTCGAAAGACCTGAATAGGTATTTCTCCAAAGACACACTGATAGCCAACAGGCACATGAAAATATGCTCAACATCACTGATTACTAGAGAAATACAAATCAAAACTACTATAAAGTACCACCTCACACCAGTCAAAATGGCCATCATTAATAAGTCCACAAATAACAAATGCTGGAGAGGGTGTGGAGAAAAGGGAACCCTCCTACACCGTTGGTGGCAACGTAAATTGGTACAACCACTATGGAAAACAGTGTGGAGGTACCTCAGAAAGCTAAATAGAGAACTACCACATAACTCAGCAATCCCACTCCTGGGCATATATCTGGACAAAACTTTCCTTGAAAAAGATACAAGCACACCCATGTTCACTGCAGCATTATTCACAATGGCCAAGATATGGAAACAACCTAAATGTCCATCGACAGATGAATGGATTAAGAAGATGTGGCATATATACACAATGGAATACTACTCAGCCATAACAACAAAATAACGCCATTTGCAGCAACATGGATGGAACTAGAGACCCTCATATTAAGTGAAGTAAGTCAGAAAGAGAAAGACAAATACCATATGATATCACTTATATCTAGAATCTAATATATGTCACAAAAATTTCCACAGAAAAGAAACTCACAGACTTCGGGAACAGACTTGTGATCGGCAAGGGCGGGGGAGGGAGAGGGATGGACTGGGAACCTGGGGTTAATAGATGCAAACTATTGTATCTGGAGTGGATAAGCAATGAGATCCTGCTGTATAGCACAGGGAACTATATCTAGTCACTTATAATGGAATGTGATAGAGGATAATGTGAGAAAAAGAATGTATATATGTATGTGTGACTGGGTCACTTTGCTGTACAGTAGAAAATTGATAGAACACTGTAAACCAAATGCAATGGAAAACATAAAAATCATTTTAAAAATTGCTTTGCCAAAATTTAAGAATAAATAAATCCATATAACTAAAAAATTTTGTTAAAAGACAAAACAAAAACATTATGACCAGGAGTTCCCACTGTGGCTCAGTGGGTTGAGGACCTGACGCTGACTCTGAGAATTCAGGTTCCATACCTGGCCTCGCTCAGTGGGTTAAAAACCTGGCATCGCTGTGGCTGTGGCCTAGGCTACAGCTGTAGCCCTGATTCGCCCTCTAGCCTGGGAAATTCCATATGCCTCAGATATGACCATAAAAGAAAAAAAATAAAGTAAAAAACTTTATGCCCATACCCTATGCTCCCAAAATTCCCCATCTGGAATCTTTCATTAAAACAAAACAAAACAAAAAGCACAGGCAGGAGTTCCTGTCGTGGATTGGCAGTTTATGAACCCAACTAGGATCCATGAGGATGTGGGTTCAATCCCTGGCCTCGATCAGTGGTTTAAGGATCTGGCATTGCCGTGAGCTGTGGTATAGATCACACACAAGGCTCAGATCCTGCGTCGCTGTGACTGTGGTGAAGGCCGGCAGCTACAGCTCTAATTGGACCCCTAGCCTGGGAACCTCCACATGCCACGGGTGCGGCCCTAAAAAGCAAAAAAAAAAAAAAAAAAAGTCTACAAATAGTAAGTGCTGGAGAGGGTGTATAGAAAAGGAAACCCTCCCACACTGTTGGTGGGAGTGTACATTGGTGCAGCCACTAGGGAGAGCACTACAGAGGTTCCTCAAAACACTAAATATAGAACCACCATAAGATCCAGGAATCCCAGTCCTGGACATCTATCTGGAGAAAACCATGATTCCAAAAGATACATGCACCCCAATGTTCATTGCAGCACTATTTACAATAGCCAAGACACAGAAGCAACCTAAATGTCCACGGATAGAGATGTGGATGAAGAAGATGTGGTACATATATACAACGGAATATAACTCGGCCATGAAAAATGCCATTCGCAGCAACATGGATGGACCTAGAGATCATCACATAAGTGAAGTAAGTTAGAGAAGGACAGATATGAGATCACCTATAATGCGGAATCTAATTTTAAAAATGATACAAAAGAATTTATTTATAAACGGAAACAAACTTGGAATTAGAAATCGAACTTATGGTTACCAAAGGGGAAACGTTAGGGGGAAGGATAAATTAGGAGGATGAGATTAACCTATACACACTATTACATATAAAATAGATTAACTAACATGGACCTACTGTATAGCACAGGGAAATCTATTCAATATTCTGTAATAACCTATACGGGAAAAGAATCTGAAAAAGAAGGGATGTATATCTGTATGTGTATAACTGATTCACTTTGCTGTATACCTGAAGCTAACAAAACATTGTACGTCAACCGTACTCCAATACAATTAAAAACAAAAACACAGCTGGGAGAAGCCCTCCAACCCCTACCCCACTGAAACTAAAAGTTGCCTCCAGGGGGCTGCTCTCCAGGGGTCGCCCCAAGATCTCAGAGGCTGGCTACACCGCAATAAGGCAGAAGCCCACACAAATCACCAGCCTGCACCCTAGGAGATCCATCCTAGGAGATCTACACTGCAAGCCAGAGCCTGGCCCACCGTATCACTGGCCTCCCAGGCTACCTCTTACGTTGCTCCCTGTCGCAGTCCAGACTGAACCCGCAGAACCAGCTGCCCGGGGCTACGACACACGCTCACTCGGGAGCTCAGGAGCCCCTCTGCCCCTCATCCATCTAACCCTCCCAGCCCAGCTGGGTCCTCAGGGACTGAGGCTCAAGCCCCCAAATCCACACCTATAGCTCCACCCCACCCCCAACAGGCCACTCAGCCAGTTACAGTTTGGGAAACACTTTCTGCATTTCCAAGCCAGACAAATACCCCTGTGTTGTTGGCCAGAAGAACCTCCTACAAGGGGGCTATTTAATACTGCTTCAGGGATGCAGTGTCACCCACCCAACCCACGGATCCTGAAGGTCCCACCTGATCCCCGGGGCCCACCACTCCCCTGGGACTAGAGCTGAGGCACCAGGAGCCTCTGCTTTTCCGTGGGGAGTGTGGGTCCCTCTCCTCTCCAGAGGCCACAGGCACAGGGACTGCCTTTGGCTCCAGGCACTGGGGAAGAGGTCTGAGATCCCTACACAGGAAGGGAACACAGGCGTCTTTTCCTAGCAACCAGGGGACAGAGATGACTGACAGGAGCCAGCACCACTCAGAACAGAGCCAAGAGCCCCCTCCTCTCGCCCCTCCCAATCAGCAGCCACCCCACCCACAGGCGGTGTGCTCAGGCCAGTGGGCTTCACTAAGGGCAAGTCCCAGGGAAGGAAAGTCCTCACTTCCTTCGCCCTTCAACTTGGAAGGGTCCCACCGCAGCCGATCTCCCCTAGAGCAGACTCGCTGTGAATGGCTAAGGTGCCGTTTTCCCCACCTTACGTGGTCTGATAAGCCTGAACAGGCGGTGCAGGGCACACCCACATTTTCTGAATCCCAACAGGGCCATCTTCACACACACCCACAACCACCGCAGCCTCCCGAGGCTCGCTGGTACCTTCCTTCTCGGCACAGACTCAGGAGTCGCTCTCTTCGCCCTGGCTTTGGGCGTATATGTGGCTTTTTCTGAAAACACCTGAACCTCTGGAGATGTAAGTGCTGTTTAACACTGTAGGTCTAACAGCCTCCACACTCACCTGCTAATGGCCCCAGGACCTCCTACCAGGGGCTCAGGGCACCCAAGCAGGCCTGCCTCCCGCTGGGAAAAGCCTGGCAGAACGATGCAGAGCCCCCCCTAGCACTGGCAGGAGGAGACCTGGCTATTTTGAATCTGCTGGAACTGAATAGCTGCCTGCTTATTTTTAGCAGGTCCATTTGCTGGGGAAGACGTGCAGGCTGGCTGGCTGCCCGGAGGTCACAGAGTGCCAGAGAGCCAAGAGCAGGCACGTGTGGCCCCGCAAGGCCGCAGCCTCCCCCTGGTCTCTCCAGGTTCTAAAGGTGTCCTCCTTCTCCCAGAGGAACCTGCAGCTTCCCAGAACAGCTCACCTCAGCAGAAGTAATGGTCTCACTTCCGAACCTGATGGCCAGTCCAGTCACCGCAGTCTAGAGCCTTCTGCCCAACAAGAAAACAAATCTCTGGGAGGTTTGCTAAACAAGAAAACAAAGAGTAGTGGTTCCAGTGACTAAATCAATTTCGCTGTGGTCATTGTGGAAAAAAGAGGCTGTGGTTATTGTGGAAAAAGAGCTGCATGAGCTTAATTGATGGGGTGATGGTGGGGGATTGATCAGAAAGCAAAGGCTTAGGAAGCCAAAAACCTTACAAGCCAGTGTGGGCTTAGGCCTGGCCAGTGAAGCCACATCTACTCTGCGTTTTTGTTTTTTTTTTTTTTAAATCTTTTTGCCTTTCCTAGGGCTGCACCCATGGCATATGGAGGTTCCCAGGCTAGGGGTCTAATCAGAGCTATAGCCACCAGCCTACGCCAGAGCCACAGCAACGCCAGATCTGAGCCACATCTGCAACCTATACCACAGCTCACGGCAACACCGGATCCTTATCCCACTGAGCGAGGCCGGGGATTGAACCGGCAACCTCATGGTTCCTAATCGGATTCGTTTCCGCTGAACCACGACGGGAACTCCTACTCTGTGTTCTAGATGGACTTTTATACACTCTCCAAAGTGAAATCTGACTCTCTCTCTTCCATTATTCCTGCGATATGCATTCACTTTGCTGAAGACAGGTCCCTGGGTATTCACCAACAGGGGGCGCAAGACACCCCACCTCTATAGTGCCTGGCACATCAAATTCTTGCTAAGGGGCTGTCCCCCTTGAAGGGGGTCTTCCGAGGACAGGGAACAGCTCTGTGACCCAGAACCTAAAAGCCAGCCCTTGCTGCCACTGTGTGCAGAGCCTAACAGCAGGCTGCCCATATTGCTGGTTCCCCCCTACCCCACCCCTCAAGCCTGCCAGGAGGAAAGCCACGTGCACCCAGGTCTTGGTCAAAGACGACAAGAGTGCCTCTGGGCCTGCACAGGATGCATTTACTTGACTCCTAATCAAGAGGAGGTTATACATACATTCAAAATCGCAGCAAGAAAAAGCTTCTGGCCACCAGAAGCTCACAATCCAGATGGAAGGATCTCTGTGTGGGTCTCAAACACTTGCACCGAGCTGAGCCCAATTTCAGAAGCGGGCAGAGAACTCGAGGAGACTGTCTCAAAGAAGACCAGGAGTTCCTTAGGTTAAAGGTGGGTAGGCTAAAGACATAAGTTAAGGTTCCAAACCTCAAGATGACTTGGAAGGTGGAGGAGGCAGCAGGTCCCAGAATAGAGCAGAATGAGTCCTGAGAGTCGGAGCCAAGGAGCTGGCAGGGCCAGACAAAAGGAGTCTGACCTTTCGGTCAAGACACGGCCAAAGCAGGGCAGGTCACAAGAGGCAAAAGCCTGGGCGATCCCGGGGGGCAACTGCGGTCCAGTACTGGCAGCCACTTAGTCACAGGGGGCTACTGAGCACTTGAAACGTGACCAGAGTCACTGAGGAACTGAATCTTAAAAAAAAAAAAAAATTTTTTTTTGGCCGCATCCAAGGCATGTGGAAGTTCCAGAGCCAGTGACCCAAGATGCTGCAATAACAACGCGAGATCCCTAACCCAGTGCACCACAAGGGAACTCTCTGAATCTTAAATGTTATTTGATATTAATTTAAATCCGAATAGCCACATACAACTGGTGGCTACCTAGTGGACAGTGCAGTGCTGGAGGGTGTCCCCAAAGAGCTGAAAGGAAACATAAACTCTGCGACGGCCAACGCCTACCTTGCTGAGCAGAGTTTGGTCCTGCCACTGGGGGTGGCGGACGATGTTGAGCCGGGCCACTCACCCTCAGCAGCATGGCTGGGGCCCAGGAATCAGGGTGCTGGGGTCATGCCTCGGGCGTATTGGTCTTGCCCAGCCTGTGTTCACAGGGTTCTTATCTGCATCCTTCGAGGGCTTGAGCCACAGTGGCTCATGCTGGCACCCTCAAGATTCCAAATGAGCTCACACTGGGGACTGTCTCCCACACCCCCCATTGTGATGGTCCCGCTGGGCAGCCAGAGGAGCTAGCATGGCCAGACCAGCCACATTGCCCGTTCTGGGTGGACCAGATGTCCAACAAAAGCCACAGAACATTTCCCGGCTGCCCTCTAGGAGACTGGAGGCTTCTCCCAGTAACACCTGGGTCGGGGGGGGCACCTACTCAGTGAAACCTTCTCCAGCCAGAGCGGAACCTTGGGGCCCAATACCAGAGCCCCAGGTAAGAAGAATCAGAGGCGAAAAAAAAATCCCATCTGGACCTGGTCTCCAATTAAGAGCTCTTCTTCCTCCAGCTCAATGAAACGTTAAACTTCCAGTTTGGAAAACTTGAGAAAACAGGAACCCACGCAAAGGTGAATTGCTCACCCCCCCTTCTACCTCCTCTGACCAAACCAAGTCTTACTAGGCTTCAGATAACACAGGAAAGTCAGCATCTCCTAACAAGGGCTTCCCGTTACTCCCCTTGGGGACAGGGACGTGGTTGTAAAAAACTTGAACAACCACAGTTCCCATTGCGGCTCAGTGGACAGGAATCTGACTAGTATCCACAAAGACGCAGGTTCAATCCCTGGCCTCACTCAGTGGGTTAAGGACCCGGCGTTGCCGTGAGCTGTAGTGTAGGTCTCAGACTCGGCTCAGATCTGGCGTTGCTGCAGCTGTGACATAGGCTGTCGGCTGCAGCTCCGATTCAACCTCTCGCCTGGGAACTTCCATATGCCGCAGCTGAGGCCCTTAAAATAAAAATGAAAAAAGCTTGAACAACCATGTCACATCCATCCTGCCCCTCATCCCTGACTCTTGGCAACCTTCTGGCTTTACAAGTGAATTCTGACAGGTTTTTGAGGACAGCAGTCAAGCAGATGCCAAGAAAGTGTCCCTGGGCACAGAGAGTTCCCAGCGAACACAAGACTGCCCAAAAGGTATGAAGGTGTGCTCTGACAACAAGCTTACAGGAAAGCTAATACGAATGCCATGTGTTTGAGTTCCCTTCGTGGCTCAGCGGTTAATGAACCCAAGTAGGATCCATGAGGATGAGGGTTTGATCCCTGGCAGACATGGCTCGGATCCCGAGTTGCTATGGCTGCGGCCGGCAGCTGCAGCTCTGATTTGACCCCTAGACTGGGAACTTCCATATACCGCGGGTATGGTCCTAAAAGGCAAAAAAAAAGAAAAAAAAAGCATATGCCTTCAAAAGGAATCAGAAAAGATGCTGGCGTGAGGGAAAAGACCCTTCCAACCTCCACCTCCAGTGGGAAAAGCAAAGACGTCAGACACCGACTTTTCAAATGGCAGACAGGGCAAAACGACCAACTCAGAAAGCACAGAAAAGCGTAAGGTAATTTCTATTCAGCAAATATTTACTGGTACCGACAGCTCGGTGGGATACAGACATGAATCAGGCAAACGCACTACTCTCTTTCAAGCTTTTTGGATTCTCTGGGGGCAACTCCCCCCCCCCCAAGGCCACCTCTCCGAGGGCCCAGTACCGGCCACCCTCGGCCACCGACCAACTGACAAGCTCGGCCCGAGTCAGGCAAGTGTCCTGGCTGGAGGGGAACCAAACAGGAATCAGGCTGCCAGCCTCCCCAGATCAGAACATTCCGGTGTCCTGGGGTGAGAGGTGGAAGGCATCAGCCTGAATGGCAGCACTGGGGGAGCCCAGGGGGTTGGGGTGCCCCATCCAGCATGCAGACTTCCATCTTCATCCCTACCTGGTACTTGAACCCAGACCTCCTCTCATTTCAACTTCTCCTAAAGTAAAGCCAGGTCTTTTGCTGGTGTGGCAGAAGGGATTTGGGGCCTGGTTGTCTCTGCTGACTTTCCACCAAACCCCCCCAACCCCTGTTTGTCTTCGGGGGCACAGCCCCAACCCTGCCCCTTGAAAGGGTTCCGGCCTCTGTGCAGGGATCAGCTTGCTTCTGGTTGGCCACCCAGCCTCGCACACGTTCTCCCAAGACAAGGGAGCGAAGCAAGAAAGCAGGAGGCAACACAAGAGGACAGAAGGAAGCCCCAGGATGCAGGGGAAGCAGAACCAGGGGACGGGGAGACGTGTCCCAGGAGCAGCGCGGGACTGCTGAGTATGCGTTGAGTTTGAGCACGAAAGCCGCTTCCTGCCAAGGAAAGGAGTTGACCACAGTGGCCGAGGCCCAGGGGAGAGCCAGAGAACCGGCCAGAGATACAAAGACTAAGCTAAAGAAACAAAGGAAATTAACCAGGAAAAGCAAAGGGAAACAGGGGGCAGGGGGAGAGAGACAGACAAGAAAGGAAACAGGGAGAACTTAGAACTGTGCAGCCATAGCAATATTCACATCACAACACTACCGAGGGGGGAGCGGAAAGTGCAGGAAGGGGCCAAGTCCTTACCTTCCAGAGTAGAAAAATAAATCATATAATATTTTTAAAAAGGAAGGAAGGAAAAAAAAGAAAGGAGGGACATTATTTAGAAATACAGCCAGCCCCTCCGTATCTGTGGATGCAGAACCTGAGGCCACACGGCCGACTGTAAGGGACTTGGGCAGCCACGGCTTTTGGTATCTACTACAGGGGATCCTGGAATCAATCTCCCAGGAGACAGAGGGATGACTGTCTAGAGGCACATGACAGGGAGGACAGCTGGTTCTAGAAGAGAGCAGGACAGGTGGGGCACCACTCAGGGCAAAGGGCCGTTCTTTCAAACCTCAGCAGAGTAAAAAACTCAAATCTTTCTACAAGCAACCCTTTGATAAAAAGTTAATACAGGAGTTCCCATTGTGGCTCAGCGGAAACGAATCTAACTAGGACTCCTAAGGACGCAGATTCGATCCCTGGCCTCGCTCAGTGGGTTAAGGATCTGGCGTTGCCGTGAGCTGTGGTATAGGTTGCAGGCATGGCTCAGATCTGGCATTGCTGTGGTGTAGGCCGCCAGCTACAGCTCCAACTCGACCCCTAGCCTAGAAACCTTCATATGCTGTGGGTGCGGCCCTAAAAAGACGAAAAAGAAAAAAAAGTTAATACATTCTTGGAGCTCCCACTGTGACACAACAGGATTGGCAATATCTTGGGAATGCTGGGACGCAGGTTCGATCCCCAGCCTGGTACAGTGGGTTAAGGATCTGGAGTTGCTGCAGCTTAGATTACAACTGTAGCTTGGATTCAATTCCTGGCCCCGGAACTCCATATGCCACGGGGCAGCAGAAAAAAGAAGAAGAAGAAGAAGAAGGTCAATACATTCTTGGGAGTTCCCGCCGTGGCTCAGTGGTTAAAGAATCCGACTAGGAACGAGGAGGTTGTGGGTTCGATCCCTGGCCTCGCTCAGTGCGTTAAGGATCCGGCGTTGCCGTGAGCTGTGGTGTAGGTCGCAGACGCGGCTCGGATCCCGCGTTGCTGTGGCTGTGGCGAAGGCCGGCGGCTACAGCTTCTGTTAGACCCCTAGCCTGGGAACCTCCACATGCTGCAGGTACAGCCCTAAAAAGACAAAAAAAAAAAAAAGTCAATACATTCTTAAGGATTAAGTACAGTGGATGCTCTATTACGGTACAGAGCCATCTTCGTAAACATGTTAAGCAGCATAACCATCATTTGTTAACCATCAACACAAACATGTGTTAGCATCAGTTCATTTATGTACAAACTTAATGCTTTATTTTTCCCATAATAGTTGATACCAGTCTTGCTTCAGAGACCCCCCCAAGTGCCCGCTGACACACCATAATCATCACAAAGAGAACATGCTTACTAGACCCTTCAGAGACAAGGCATTTGTTCTCCCTGCCCCACTGAGGTCTAGCCAGCTTGCTGGCTAACAGGAATCACCAGGGATAGCCACTTAATAAAGATTTTAGTGCCCACTGTGAGCCAGGTTCCATTGGAGACGGGGCAGGGAGGTGGGTAGGTGTCCTCAGGAAGCAAAGGTGGAGGGAGGGGTAGGGAGCGATTTTTCAGATAACAAGACAGTACTGCAATGATGCAGCAACCAGTGCAATAAACCTGTAGCCTCTCTCAACAGGTTCAGAGGGCTGAGTTCTATGAATTAATTTTACTCCCGTGCTTCCAGAATAGAGTTGAGAAAGTCACTCAGTCACTTTGGGTGCTGGGTAGTTTAATTTTTTTTAATTTAATTTAATTTAATTTTTTTTTTGTCATTTTGCCTTATCTGGGGCCGCACCTGTGGCATATGGAGGTTCCCAGGCTAGGGGTCTAACAGGAGCTGTAGCCGCCGGCCTTCGCCACAGCCACAGCAACGCGGGATCCGAGCCGCGTCTGCAACCTACACCACAGCTCACGGCAATGCCGGATCCTTAACCCGCTGAGCAAGGCCAGGGATTGAACCCGTAACCTCATGGTTTCTAGTTGGATTCGTTAACCACTGAGCCACGACGGGAAGTCCTTGGGTGCTGGGTAGTTTAGAGGAGGAATCTAGGCTGAGAAAGGCTGGGCAGAGCGTTCCTGGGAAAGGGGGAGCTTTAGCAGAATGGTCAGTGAGGCTTCTCTGAAGAGGCGGCGGCAGAGGGAACAGTGAGGAGCAGCTGTGCCAAGATCGGGTCGGACAGGAAAGGAAAGGGGAAGAAAAGTCCCAGCAGGGAGAAGACGTGCTAGAGTCCTGCGGCAGGAACGAGCCCTGCTGACTCGAGAGACAGAAGGGGAAGCAAAGAGGAAGCTGGAGGGCTGCTGCCAGAGAAATCGCTCCCCAGCATCTCTGGGCAGGAGCCAGGTGCTAAAGGTTAAGAACCTGGAGGAACAGGTTCACCCAACTGCCTCCAAAGGGAGGACTGACTTGCCCAAAGAGCCAAGGGGCTGTGGTTTCCTCCTAAGCTGAAGCTGACTCCAGAACGCGTTCCTGGAGAGAGGGCCTCTGTGGCTGGCAGCCCGGCAGGTATACACGGAGCGGGTCACTCTGAGTTCTCAGCAAAGCATTTGCCAGAAGCCCTGGGGTCACCCCACTCCCGAGCCCTGGAGAACAGCAGCTCTACCCTGGTCCTGACCCGTGGCGGGGAGCGGGGGGGGGGGGGGGGACAGACACCACAGTCCCAACAGAAGCCCCTGCCGCTGCTTTGAATCAGACCTTGCGAAAACAACCTTGCTCTCTAGCCAACATAAACCATAGGCCACGGGGGACCTTATATGGCTTGAAGCTTTCCTAATCCAAAACAGATAGATGGGCTGGAGCGGGCAGCTCCAAGTTAGAGGAAAGAAGGAACAACAACAACAACAACAAAAAAAAAAGCGGGGGAGGGGGAGAAAAGATGTTGGTGAGGGAACAAAGCTTGTTTGTCGACCCCCTTTCTCATCTCTTCACCCTCGGTGCTCCCCGGTACGAATTCCCACTGGGGGCCGGCGTTTGCCTTCTCTCAAGGTTTTAGCTTGGCTTAAGCTAGAAGATGGCAGTTAGCAGGCTGCCAAGGATCCAGAGTTTGACCAGAGATGTTAGGGGCCTCAGGTTGGTGACTTCCCGTGCAAATGGGATCAGGTGACTTCCTCAGACACTGACTGCCGGGTCGTCCTTGCCTAGGACAGCAGTCCTGACCCAGGAGTGCCCGCTCACTGAGCTGCCTCCGTCACAGGCCTGCCTGGCCCGGGAGGCTGGGCTGGGCCCCTGCCACAGACAGAAAAGGCAGTCCCCAGGGACCTCTTAGGCGGCCACTCACACACACTCACACCACATGACAGCCTCTAGGGCGGCTTTATTCTCCTTCCTCCCCTGATTAGGAGATGCAGCAGCTTCAGCACCAGGACCTGCCCCGTACACTGAAGCTGCGTGAACTTGGCCCTCCTAAAGGATACTACCTGCTAAAAATAGCGCGGCAGCACATGCCTGGCCGGGCGGGCCTCACCAAAGTCAAAGGACAAAGCAAGGAGGTTATTCTCGGCACTGCCTCTTCTCACTAGTGACAGAGCTCAGGCCCATCCCAGGGCACGACCTCCTTCCCTCCAAGGCAGCTAAGGCAAAGCCACTCCTTCCTCTTCGGAGAGAAAGGCGAGGCGTGGTGAGATCTGTGGTCCCAGCCAAGGCCAGAGGAAAGGAGTGGGGGCGGGAGGCGCTGACGGCTGGGCTTGGTCCCCGCAACAGGGACCAAGCTACTCTCTGCTGAGGGCCAGGGGACAGTCTCATGACCCCTACATGAGGTCTGACGGGCCACACTATTATTAGCCAGGAAATGAGTGAGTGACTCCCAGGCTGCCTTTTCAGCCAGGTGACCAAGCTAAGTCATACAGTCTTCAGAGCAGTTTTCCAGGCCTTAAGGCACGGCTACTAATCTAGTAGGCTCTTTAGTCACATTTCTTACTAGTGCAGCTCCAAGGCACTGGATTGGCGACATAATTCTGAGGATTAAACACTGGAAAGATAAGGGCGCTAAGGAGCAAGATCCTTAACTTCTGTTTCCTGTAACATGATACCATCCTAAGAAATGGGATGTGACTACTTCCCTCCCAGGGCTGAACCAGGCTGGAATGACCCAACAGCCTCCTGCCTCAGTTTGTGGGATAAACGCTTTTACTCTTTAAAAAAAAAAAAAAAACAGTTTCACTTTCTGGATGAGGATGGAGGGCTAATGGAGCAGTAAATAAACTGCCTCTAAGCATGGAACTACAGATACCAAACCCTGATCTAGGTCCCAAGCCAGCCCAGCCCTGCGTCCTGGGATCAGCTTACCTTCCTCAGGGATCAGTTTCCACAGGCACAAACTAAAAATTCTTAATCTCATAGGGTTAAGAGAGAATAAAAGGGGAATAATGTGGAAAAAACAAAACAAAACAAAACCCTCCTAAGTTATCAGGTATACAAAAGGTGCACAATAAACGTGTTATGCATCTGCTGCTGTCGCACTCCAAGAAAAGAGAGTGCACGTATATGCCAAAGGTCAGTCTAGCAGGGTCCGAACTAAGCACACCCAGGACTTAGATGAGAGGGGCATCTGAAAATAAAGCTGGCTCTCCAGTCCCAACACTTCAGGATCCCTGCTGTGGCCCAACTCTCCAAAGGCCTTCAGGAAAGACGGGCCCTTTAACACCGGGATGGCCAGGAGGGGCAGGACAAAAATGCCACATGGGAGTCCCCATCGTGGCTCAGTGGAAACGAATCTGACTAGCATCCATGAGGATGCAGGTTCAATTCCTGGCCTCACTCAGTGGGTTAAGGATCCAGCGTTGCCTTGAGCTGTGGTACAGGTTACAGATGCGGCTTGGATCCCGCGTTGCTGTGACTGTGGTGTAGGCCAGCGGCTACAGCTCTGATTCGACCCCTAGCCTGGGAACCTCCATATGCTGCAGGTGAGGCCCTAAAAAGCCAAAAAAAAAAAAAAAAAAGCCACTTGTTTGTTAGGTATTTGCAACCTAGCAGAGTGTCCACACTGGGATCCCGCAGCAAGTCATCAGGTGAGTAGAAAGACCAAAGAGCTGAAGTGGTGACCAAGGCCGGTGAGCACAGGCCTTGGAGAACTGCAGGACCTTTACCTTCATAAACGGGCTCTCAAGCCCACACGGCACAGCAATGGCTTAGCATCTGGCCCCTCTTGTTTCATGCTCCCATCCCCAGGCCCCTGACCGCCATCCTCTCTCAAACCGTTTCGTAACTGATCCCTGCCCGCCAAGCTGGCCAAACAGAACTTGCTTCTTAACAGGCCTAGGAGGAGAGAGCTGATAAATAACTTGTCACCAAAGCTACTGGGTTTGTGGAATTTGAAAAACTAAGCGAGGCAAATGAGGCCTTTAGCGTTGGGCAAAGAACTGAGACCGGTGCTGTCCAACATAGCTTTCTGTGACGCTGACAACGTTCTAGACCCGTATGGGCCAGTCCTGCAGATACCAGCCATATGTAGCTACTGAACACCTGAAATGTGACTTAAGCTACCATGAAGCTACTGAGCACCTGACACGTGATTAAAGAATCAAAATTTTTTTTTTCCTTTGGCTGCGTCCACGGCATGTGAAAGTTCCTGGGCCAGGGACCAAACCCACGCCACAACAGTGACCAGAGCCACAGCAGGGACAAGACCAGGTCCTTAACCCACTGTGCCACAAGGGAACTCTTCCAAGGAACCAATTTAAAATTTTTACTTGATGCTTTAAAAAAGTTAAAATTCAACTAGTTAGTTACACATGACAAGTAGCTACCCCACAGGACAAGGCAGCTCTAGACCCTCATGCTAAGGATAGATTTAGGAGATAAGAACAGAGATAGCGTAAAGAAAAATATTTAGTCCAGTAGCACCTTAGGCCTAAGTGAACTTCAAATGCACTGAAACGGTGGACTGTTGTTTTTTCGTTTGTACTATCCACTGAACCAAACATCCCCAGCCCAAACATACCCCACCCACCCACCCCACAACCCTGCAGGCAACTCCACCTCCCAGCAGCCCCGAGGGGCTGACTTCAGGGCTCCCAGGAGCACAACCGAATGCCTTTGATGTTGACCAACCCCCTCTTACCAGCTGTAGAAACAGACCTCAGAGGGCCGACGGACGGACAGACGGACCGACTCGGAACACCCTGCCAGGACCCCATCCCATCCACAATCCAAGGCTCTTGCTACCTAAGCCTAAGGTGAATGAAACCAGTCTTATCAGTCCTCAGTGCTAACTACCTTTACTTCCAGAACTCTCCTGGGGCTCTGCTTTGTTCCTAAGTGCAGGGGCCTCGGCGAGGACTAAGTGAAGGCAGCAGCCAGCCTGTCCCACCAGATGGGGACAGAATGTTTACTATCAGCTGCTGCAAACTATGCAAACGAGCTGTAGAAACATTCAGATGGCAAGGATCTGGACAGATCGGAGCCATTCAGGAAGAGCGAAAGAAAGTTAAGGAGGTCACCTTGAAAGCTGCTTATTACTGATAGTCCTCAGAATGCTCAATGATAACCCGCACTCTGCTGCAAGAATCTGCTTAGAAAGCAACACAAAGATTAAGTGAAAGACCCATGGACTTGACCACTCTTTGTTCTTCTCACAAAAGCCCTCCAGAGGACCTAGTTTAAGTCTAGTCCCACACTTGTCAGTTTCTCTACCCCTCAATTTGTATTTTTATTAGCCATTGAAACAACCTCTCAAATGACCTCCAGCTTCACCTTTCCCAACTATATGCAGAGGCGTTTGCTTGTAATTCACCTCGCAGCCTAACTGTCAAGGAAAAGGCATCCCCTACATTTCAGTTCCCACGTCTCCACCAGCTACTTCTCCAGCCACTCCGTCCCACTCAAAACACTGCCGCTGTTGTGCACAGCCCAGGTTCATAAATTAGGCAGCAGGGTCACTAGGTTTGCTCAGTAGAGCGCCACATACCATGGGTACTTGGTGCTAAATGATCAAAGGAGGAACCTGTGAGAGGCATCACACCAAAAAGGGCTGTGGAAGAGAAACAACTTGCCCTAGGAATTAAGGTTTAGGATTAAAATACACCCTACACGGATTAGCAGCTCAAAGAGTATGAGATGATTTCACTGGGATATGAGGCCCCTAAGGACCCACCACCTCCCCAGCCCAGAGGGAAACTCGCCAGAACGGCAGGCAGAGGGAATTAATTCATACCCAAAACTGTCCACTTCCTTGCAACAGCACAACAGACCAAACTCCAGAGAAGCCCCCTCATTCTAGACTCAGAGGGAAGGTTAGGAAGGAGAAGCCTGGGGAAAATGGGCTGGAAGATACCAGCTTATTACCAGGCACACTGGGTGTTGCAGGCTGAGCCAAGGGGCTGGCTGGCAAAGTGGGGGGAAACCCATTTGTCTTCCTCCTCCTTCTCACCAAGGTTCCAGGTCAAAGGTTGGGGGGGAGGTACTTGGATTAAAATTCAAGTCACTCGGAGTGGCCATTGTAGCTCAGTGGTTAACGAATCCGACTAGGAACCATGAGGTTGCGGGTTCGATCCCTGGTCTTGCTCAGTGGGTTAAGGATCCAGCGTTGCCGTGAGCTGTGGTGTGGGCTGCAGACGTAGCTCAGATCCCACGTTGCTGTGGCTGTGGCTGTGGCATAGGCTGGCGGCTACAGCTTCGATTATACCCCGAGCCTGGGAACCTCCATATGCTGCAAGTGCAGCCCTAGAAAAGGCAAAAAGCGCCCCCCCCCCCCAAATTCAAGTCACTCAACAGATTGAAGAGAAACTTAGTCTCAGACTCTTTAAGAGAGGGGGAAAAAACCCAACCAATGCCTGAGCATCCATCATGTACAAGGCACAGGGCTGTGCCCCACCAATATCTCAATTTGTCTTTAGGATAAGAACACTGTAAAGCCTAAAACTAGATTTCACCCACAAATAATGGTTAGGACCTGGTCTGGGTTCAAAGCCCAAGAATAATTTGGGTTACCAGGCAGAGCAAAACAAATTACTTTAAAATATTGATGCTGAGCAACCTTACACTTGAGACACATCCAACCTGGTACCTAAGCAGTCATAACGGACACCTTCAGGAGTTCCCGTCATGGCACAGAGGAAACAAATTTGTCTGGGAACCATGAAGTTGAGGGTTTGATCGCTCAGTGGGTTAAGGCCCTGGCGTTGCCTTGAGCTGTGGTATAGGTCGAAGACGCAGCTCAGATCCTGCGTTGCTGTGGCTGTGGCGAAGGCCGGCAGCTGTAGCTCCAATTGGACTGCGATTCTGGGAACCGCCATATGCCGCTGGTGCGGACCTAAAAAGCAAAACACAACAAAAAAAAAAGCAAAACCTTCACTGTCACCCAGCAGTGGCCAAGCAAGAGTGTATTTCCTAGAAACAGCTGGCAGGAGGAACTGAAATTCACACAAAAGGCTCCAGCTAGACAGCAGACCAGTCTCACTCACCCGGTAAGAGGGGATCAGTTACCTGCAGATTCCGGGCCATTACCAGACAATAAGTATGACAATAGGGCCCATTTAATCCAGGTAGGCACCAAGGTGTCAATGATTTGCATACCTGTAGGATCCAGAGAACCTACTCTAGCCTAGGGCCATTCTTCAAAGGAGTGTAGACCCAGGAATTAGGACCCAGAACCCACAAAACTAGTTTAGAGGTTAAAGAGGAAAGTTTCAATACGAGTAAAAAGCTCCCCCAAAATCATTTCACTTGTTTCCAGTGCTGGGAAAGCTTAAACATTCAGCAGGTGAACCACTTGAACTCCAAGAACAGAGGGATCTGACAAATGAGCAAATCTTGCTACCCTCTGGCATTTCAAACATGCTCTGTACCTTTAAGAGCAAAGGGGATGGACGAAAGAGAATTTTTAAAAATCATAATTTGGGAAGGACTTCGTTACAAGAATAGGGTGAAACAGTAAGGTTACCAGTTGCCAGAACAAATAGCTTTTTGTGAATGGTGTTTCTTGGTCAATAATTTCGACAATGGGGTTGGAGGGGTAGTAGGGGCTTTGGATAGCAAACCAGCCGACAGATACGACTGCACCAAGTGTCCAGCAACCCAGATTTCCCTGCAGTATAAATTTAAACACCAAGCAGCCTGTACTTCAGCGAGGGAAAGACAGCTAGTTTAACCCAATTGCCCTGCCCATGCATACACCCTACCCGGCTTGAGAGGCCGCTCCTCACACCTGGAGTTAAAGGCACCGGATTTGTGTTAGGGCGGCCGAGGGGCAGGAAGACGCCCGCCAACTTGGGCATCTCCTCAGCGGAGGAAGACGGCGAACCGGCCAGGGCTTCCAAACAGTCCTGGGTCAATCTGGCACCACCCGCCACCAAAGGCTCCTTTCAGGGTAAATGGGAAAAACCGTACCCAAGGGCACAAAACAGAACTGGTGAAAGCGTGCTCCCCAGGCGTCCAGACCGAGGCCGGTCCAGGCACATTTTGACCTGTCACCCAAAAAACTGGCATGGTCCCTCCGTGGCAGGGGCAAGAGGTGGGTGCAGGCGGAGCGCGACACGTGACCCACGCGCCCCCGGGCATGAAGTCAGCGGGCACACGGGGCAGGACAGCCTCCTCCTCGCCAGACACCCTTTAAGGGGCTGCAAAAGCTAACCTTCCAGTCAAGCCTTTGACATAGGGACCCTAACTATGTTCAAAAGGTCCCCCCGAACGCAACAGAGTTCCAATCACGACCAGTCTCCCAGTTCATCCTCGCGGTTCCGCAACCGAGCCCCTTCCCCTGGTTCGCCGCACAAAACTCCCAGGCGCTGGGCTACCTGCTCGGGTTTGCCACCGCCAGGCCTCGGCGGGGAGCAACCCAGGACAAGCTAAAGGGGCCCGAAAGTTGGGCGAGGTCCCTAAAGTGACCATTTCAACTCCAATCCCTCGGGAGGGTGAAAGGGATGCCCGAGGACCTTGGGACACCTCCTCGCCCTTGTGACCACCCGGCCCTGCCCACAGCCCGCCTGCCGCCGCCTCTCCCGTCTCAGACTGGGTACACACGACCTTTGAAAAGTAAACGCGTGTGGAGTTGGGCGACCTTGGGTGGGACGCGCTCGGGTCTGTCTCTCAGAAGGGCGTGCACGCTCAGGGAAAGTTAAGCCGCAGAGGGGTGCCCCTGGCGTCGCGTCCTCGCCTCCTGCCAAGGATGGTGACACGCGTGGGGGACACCGCGCGGCTACAGAGCGCGGCCTCAGCCATGCACACACGATCTGTCAGCAATAGCCCGACAGGAGAAGACGAGGGGGCGCGCAGGCGACGAAAGGGAAAGGGCCTGCTTGACAGTAAGCGACAGACTGGAGCCCCTCTGCACGCGCTCGGTGTCGGGAGCCTTGCATCCCGAGACTCCTGGAGCGCGCTACGCACCCGGCACCAACACCCTAGGTTCACCATCACCCCGACGGCGTCGCCCTCGGAGCCCCGGCAGGTGGCCCCCTGTACAGCCGCTCCCAGCGGCCCCAACTTACCAGCTCCTCGGCGACCGTCGAGATGCAGAGTCCTTGCGCAGCCGCCGCCTCCCCCCAACCCCCAGCCCCCGCCTTTGCCCTCCGGCCCGGCCCAGCACCGCCGCGCTCCGGCTGCTCCCCCACGTGCTCGCCGAGGCAAGTGGAACACAGAGATATTAAATACTGAGGACGCGCAGCGACGTGCCCGCGGCGCGACGCAAGGCCCCGCCCCCCGCCCTCGTGCCCCCGCGCCGGCCCAGCTCACCTGCGCGTGCGCGCCGCCGGTCGCTCCCGCCTGTGCCTCTCCCAGCTGCGCCAGAGGGGGCGCGGTCTAGAGCTTTCGGCCAACATCCCGCTACCGAAGTCTGCAGCCCCGCCTTGCTCGTACTCTCGCGAGATGAGCCGTAATCTCGGCAAAGCTCGGGAAAGAGGCCTGGCTGGACCTTTCAGAACCCTTCTCGCCCACCTTTCTTCTGTGCTGTAGGGAACTTTGAAGTTCTGTCTCCAAGCCCTGCGCGGGTTCGCCAACCTCGCTTCGAGCGGTCTCGAGGGGCCAATAAGACCATCTACCTTCATTTGTGTGGAGAGGGCCCTTGGAAGAGGCGGAGAGGCCAGTAATGGCGTGGCCCTAAAAAGACAAAAAAAAAAAAAAAAAGCATTTAGTGAATGATTAGGAAACCATTAAAGAGGGTTAAATAGAGAGCAACACAATATAATTTCTGTTTTTAAATGGGACGTGTAGCTGCTATGGAAAGTATACAAACTAGAGTCCAATACAGAAGCAGTATGACCAAGTGAGAGGCTGCTGCAGTGATCCAGGTAAGAAATGATGCAGGCTGAGCCAGGCAGGAGTCCTGGCAGTGCTCATGGAGAGACTACTTTTGGACTCGATATGTTTTGGAAGCAGTAGGAACGAGACTCGCTCATATTGTTGGGGTAAGGAAGAGGGAACGGTGTGTCGTCTGGCCCAAGTTAGTATGTGAAATGGGGTACCATTCATTGAGATGGGGGAAGATGGGGCCAGAGAATTGTTTCATTTTGGACCCAGTAAGTTTGTGCTGTTTTTGTAACATCCAAGTGCAAATAGTAATTAAGCTGGATGTGCAAGCCTGCAGCTCAGAGGTGTGGTCTTGGTGGGAAATACAAATATGTGTTGAAAGCCGTGTAAAAAGTGGATATTTTAAAGGAAGGCAATGCCCTGGTCGTGGTGAAGCTAGGAAATGTCTACAGGGAGAAAAAATGATGCCGGGGGTAAGACCTAGAAAGCTGGCAGGAAAAAATGGGAGAGTGGAATAAAGGGAGAGGAACAAAGATGGAGATGGAACTATGAGTATGGTTGTGAGAAGGAGGTTCAGAAAACGGGCAAATGAGATCAATGTGTCATATCTGTGCCTGCGGATGAGGGCAAAGCCTGTCAGGATAAAAGGAGTGAGGGGAGAAAAAGAGGAGTGGGAGAATGGGAACACCAGGGAAAGTGTAAAACACAAGTCCAAGGGGAAAAGGTGAAAACACGGATTAACTATAGTCAGAACTATTGGTCAGCCCAGCAGTTGAGGTTGAGGAAGTGGCCACAAGGTCAGGGCAGTTCAGAGGTCACAGGTTGATCCCAGTATGAGATCAGAAGGTGGAAGAATGAGAAAGGAATTGAGGATGGAATATGATCCTAAGAACTTGGCCATGAGGAAAAAAGGCCTCCAGTTGTCAACTTCAACATGCACCCACAATGGGCTTGAGTAAGGCAGGAATTTTAAGCTAGGTTGCACGAAACAGCCTCTGGACATCCATGACCTCCCTGAAACTGCACACATGGTTTTATAAGTATGGCGTTTTCTGAGGAAATAGTGAGTTATGGAGACCTTCTATCAGATTCTCTAATCTTGATGCTAAAAAAAAGAAAGAGTAGGAATCTGGTACATAGAGCAAGATAGAAGTTAAAGCTATGTGTGTGTGGGGGGTGTGTGTGTATGAATATGTCTGTCAGAAGGAGTAGGTGAAAAAGCACCCAAAGGAGACAAACAAGAAGTGGCCAGTGCCCATCTGAAGGAGAAGGAATCCAAACTGATCTAATCAAGAAGCTGCCCTCTGCCTAGTGGAAATGGTTAATCAGAGCCTGATACTATTATTCATTTATTATTCATTTAGATTCTGTAACTCAAGGGAGTTCCCGTTGTGGCTCAGCGGAAACGAATCCGACTAGTATCCATAAGGATGTGGGTTCTATCCATGGCCTCGCTCAGTGGGTTGGGATCCAGCATTGCTGTGAGCTGTGGTGTAGTTCGCAGATGCATATTGGATCCCATGTTGTTGTAGCTGCGGTATAGGCAGTTGCAGCTCTGATTCAACCCCTAGCTCGGCAACTTCCATGTGCTGCAGGTGCAGCATTAAAAAGCAAAAAAAAAAAAAAAAAATCCTGTAACCCACCCTTCCTTCCTTCCTTCCTTCCAGACAAACCTGTAGCATATGGAAGTTCCTAGGCCATGGGTTGAATCCTAGCCACAGCTGTGACTTGAGCTGCAGCTGCGACCTATGCTGGGTCCTTTAACCCGCTGCACTGGGCTGGGGATCAAACCCATGCTTCCACAATGACCCAAGCCACTGCAGTGGGATTCTTAACCCACTGCACCACAGCAGGAACTTCTCAAGGTCTTTATTCTGACTCATCCAGAAAGCAACCTTATGATAATTCTCTTCAAGGCGAGAAGCCATGGTTGGATCAATGTAAGGCACTGGTCCACCGGACGGGTCAGTTTTTGTCACTGTAGACTATGTATGTGGCCTTCTGGCTTTCTGCATCTTGCATATCTTGTGAATGTTTTTTGCTTGACCCAGCTTTAAGTTCTGGGACCGGAACATGGTGAAATTTCTGAGCCTGTCGTAAAGCTGAGTTCAGGCTTAATATAAGACCCTGGGGAATTTCATCCAAACACCATCTCAGGAGACTCTCTTCAAAAGTTAGCCGTTGGGGAGTTCCCGTCGTGGCTCAGTGGTTAACGAATCCGACTAGGAACCACGAGGTTCGATCCCTGGCCTCGCTCAGTGGGTTAAGGATCCAGCGTTGCCGTGAGCTATGGTGTAGGTTGCAGACACAGCTCGGATCCTGTGTTGCTGTGGCTGTGGTGTAGGCCGGCAGCTACAGCTCCTGTTAGACCCCTAGCCTGGGAACCTTCACATGCCGCGGGTGCGGCCCTAGATAAGGTAAAAAGACAAAACAAAAACAAAAACAAAAGTTAGCATTGGAGTTCCTGTCGGGGCACAGTGGAAACTAATCCGACTAGGAACCATGAGGTTTTGGGTTCGATCCTGGCCGTGCTCAGTGGGTTAAGGATCCGGCATTGCCATGAGCTGGGGTGTAGGCCACAGACACGGGAAGGATCTGGCATTGCTGTGGCTGTGACGTAGGCTGGTGGCTACAGCTCTGATACCACCCCTAGCCTGGGAACCTCTATGTGCCGCGGGTGTGGCCACCCACCCCCTACAAAAAAAGCAAAAAAAAAAAAAAGTCAGCCAGTTGACTTCTCCCAGCAGCCCCCTCCAACATCGGGGGCATGTATTTGAGAAACAACCTACCTTTCCTACTGGAAGCATCCGTAGAGGGAACTGTTTCAGCGCTAACAAATATGAACTGTCTCCTTTACAGGCAGTACAGTGAAGGAGTGTCTTTCCTCCTTCAGTTTAACTGAATATACAAGTAAAACTAAACTTCTCTCCCTCTCCAACCCCCTCCCTGTTCCCTTAAACCATGGAAGCATTTGCTTTTGCCCCAAGACCACGTGTGTCTTCGGGGAAGGAAAAACGGTCTCCTTCTAAAAAAGTCAATGGTGAGGTCCTGCTATACAGCACAGAGAACTGTATCCAGGCTCTTGGGATAGGACATAATAGAAGATAATATAAGAAAGGGACTGTGGGAGTTCCCTTCATGGTGCAGTGGAAACATATCCACCTAAGAACCATGAGGTTGCAGGTTCGATCCCTGGCCTCACTCAGTGGGTTAAGGATCCAGCGTTGCCACAAACCGTAGTGTAGGTCACAGACTCAGCTTGGATCTGGCATGGCCGTGGCTGTGGTTGTGGCCAGCAGGTGTAGCTCCGATTCAACCCCTAGCCTGGGAACCTCCATATGTGGAGAGTGTGGCCCTAAAAAGCAAAAAAAAAAAAAAGGGGGGGGGAGGATGTGTATATATGTATGACTAGGTCACTGCTGTACAGCAGAAATTGGCACAACATTGTAAACCAGCTATATTCTAATAAATTTTTTTTTAAAAAGAAGTCAATGGGAGTTCCCGTTGTGGTGCAGTGGAAACAAATCCAACTAGTATCCATGCGGATGAGGGTGCAATCCCTGGCCTCGCTCAGTGGGTCAGAGATCTGGCTTGCCACAAGCTTTGGCATTGTCCAGCAACTACAGGTCTGATTTGACCCCTAGCCTAAGAACTTCAATATGTCACACATTTGGCCCTAAAAAGCAAAAAACAAAAAAGAAAAGAATAAGTCAATGGAAAGAGGAGTTGGGGAATAACAACGCTAATGGCTAAGACAATGAGCACTTCAGCGGTTAACAAACTTGACTAGCATCCATGAAGACTCGGGTTTGATCCCTGGCCTCACTCAGTGGATTAAGGATCCGGCATTGCCGTGAGCTGTGGTATAGGCTGGCGGCTACAGCTCCAATTTGACCCATAGCCTGGGAACCTCCGTATGCCACGGGTGTGGCCCTAAAAAGACAAAAAGGATTAAAAAAACTTACTGAGCACTTAACACCCAGCACTGTGCACAGTACTTTATTCTAACCTCCACCAACCTCAGTCACGTGGCAGCAGAGACAAAGTTTTAACCCAAGAAATCTGATTGGAGCTCGTGGATTAACCAGTTCACTATACAAGAGGCAGATCTTGGGGAGGTGGGTGTTGGGGTTTGAGTTTTTTTTTTTTCTTTGGCCCCACCCATGGCATGTGGAAGTTCCCGGGCCAGGGATCAAACCTACACCACAGAAGTGACCCAAGCCATAGCAGTGACAACACTAGATCCTTAACCTGCTAGGCCACCAGGGAACTCCAAGGGAGCAATTTTATACAGGAACGAGTCTGCTATAGATTGAATTGTGGGCCCCCCTCAAAAGAGAAGTGATGAAGTCTTAACCCCCAGTACCTCAGAATATGACTTTATTCGGAAACAGGGCTGTTACAGATGTAAATAGTTGAGCTGAGGTCATACTGGAGTAGCTTGGACCCCTAATGCAATATGGCTGGTGTTCTTGTAAGAAGACAGGGAAACAGAGAACACTGTCTGATGACAGCAGATTGGATTTATGTGTCTGGTAGTCAAGGACTGCCAAAGATGGCCAGCAGACTGCCAGAAAACAAGGAAGAGCCAAGGAAGGATTCCCCTACAGGATTCCGAGGGGGTAGAGCCCTAATGACATCCTGATGTTGGACTCACCCCTCCAGTACCATCAGAAAATACGTTTCTACTGTTTTAAGTCACCCGGTTGGTGGTACTTTGTTACAGTAGCCCTAAGAAACAGTTACAGTGACCTTCATTCCATTTTTTTTGAGGGGGGGGCCACACCTGCAGCATATGGAAGTTCCCTGGGGCCAGGGGTCTAATCAGAGCTGCAGTGCCAGCCTATGCCACAGCCACGGCAACACAGGATCCAAACCACATCTTTGACCTACGGCCACAACTTGTGGCAACGCTGGATCCTTAACCCACTGAACAAGGCCAGGGATCAAGCCCACATCCTCATGGATACTAGTCGGGTTCTTAAAAAACCACTGAGCCACAACAGGAACTCCAGTGACCTTCATTCTTGAACCCACGGATGCCAGGTAGTACAAGAGAATGTGGAGTCATTCAGCAGGCGATAAAAGGGGGCTGTCCCCTTCCTCCTAACTGGGCCCAGGTACTGCAGCTTTGCAGGGCAGAGGCCTCATCCAAGTGGCTATGATGAAAGAGCCTCAAATGGGTATTACTCAGGCTCTGACACCATCCCCACTGCATACTTCTTGGGATCTTTCCAGCCAGCTTATTTAAGATCTTAATTCTGGCTCTCTTCAGTGGGTGTCTGGCAGGAGTATGGTTGGCCTTTTCCCAGAGCCCCCTCCACTCTTACCAGCTTCTTCCAGTGGCAGTTCAGTTCGAAGTGGAGCCTGAGAAACTTTGCAAACTATTTCAGACGGGGTGAAGTTCTATCCCAGACCAATTTGTCCTTCAGCTATAGCCAAGACTGTGCATATGGAGAAGCAATTAAATCATCAGAGTCTATGACCTCCCTCATTTTATTCCATGAGAGGCATCTCTTCTGGGCCAACTGTTGGGATCCTCCCAGGAGGCCACCCATGCTGGGTATTGTCTGGATGTTTGAATTGCTTGGTCTCTGTAAGAAAATTGCAGGAAGTTCCCATCGTGGCTCAGCAGAAATGAACCCAACTAGGAACCATGAGGTTGCAGGTTCGATCCCTGGCCTCGCTCAGTGGGTTAAGGATCCGGCGTTTCCGTGAGTTGTGGTGTAGGTTGCAGATGCGGCTTGGCTCTGAAGTTGCGCCGGTGTAGGCTGGCGTCTATAGCTCCGATTCGACGCCTAGCCTGGGAACCTCCATATGCCGCAGGTACGGCCCTAAAAAGCAAAAGCAAAAAAAAAAAAAAATGCAGTGAGCCCTCTCTGGTAAGGTTTATAATCTTTATGAAATATTTCTGTTAGTGTCATACCTTTCCATGTACCATTGCAGCTGGGGTGGTCTGAATAGCAAGATCTGGAAGTCTCAAATAACTGCAGGAAGACAGGCACTTCCTTGGGAATGAGACATTTAGCCAAGGCAACTCACCTAGGAGGAATGGGCAGAGCACAGCAAAGTGGGAGCTCAGACCCTGCACCCAGATTTTCCATTTACCCCAACCTCCACACACCCTCTGCGTTCTCTGAAACTATTTCCTTGCTCTATCCATTCTAAAATGGGTGTTTCTTAGTAACCTCTCTCTTCTGTTTGCTCAGCCATTCCAGTTTCCCATAAATTGATATATTCTACCCAGGACTGCCACTTGCCCACATAGTGGCATCGTGCGGATTAGGTAACAAGCGTCCCTTCCCCAAAACAGCTCCGTGCTGTCACATGGTGAGCCAAGTGCAATAGCACAGCCTGGGTTACAGCCCCTACTTGCCCTTGGGCTGGATGCCCTTGTGCAGAACTTGACCTGCACAACCTTCCATGACATTCCTGCAGTTGGGAGGCAGCCCTCACAGAACGAGTGATCTCTGCCGTGACGCAGTCATCCAACCAGATGTCTAGGAGTTTGGGATACTGGCAGTGAAGTGGCTTCATTCATCTAATTGCTGCCAAAGCCTAAAGCATTGCCAAGGTCAGCATCCCTACGCAGCCCTGAAGCAGCTGCGAAGATGGACTGCTTTCCGTAAGAATATGGGAGTAAAACCTCTGAAGGGGGAATGAAATAGGAAAGAAGGGGGCAGGGCACACCCTTTTAAAAAAAAATGACTTAGCCTTTGAGGATACAACAACAACTGGTTAGAACCAGTTAGGCCCAGGGTGGTGGAAAGTTTGACTTCCAGTGGCCCTTGAGACTCATTATCTGCTCACTGTAATTCATTAGCAGCTAAATGACCTGGCCACAGGTGCCATGACATTTCCAAGGGTCGACCTAAAAGGCCAAAAAGTGAGAGGTGGCCCAGTTCCTAGAAATCTCTGCACCTTCACCCTGAAAATGTTGGAATAATCTTCCCACTTACTAGCCTATAAAATTACCCAGCCCATAAAAACTCACCATCCCATATTTCAGGGCCACTCTCTTGCCATCTGAGACAGACCAAGTTCTGTCTAGGGAGCGTCTGTCTTCCAGGCTGTTCTGACCTTCTGAGATGGCCCACATCCTATCAATAAATCTACTTTTTACCAATCAAAACAAAACAAGTATTGCCTTGCTTAGCACAGGTGCTTAAAAACACTTATAACCTCAGGTAACTCTTCCTAGCCTCTCAGTTTCCTCATCTGTAAAATGAAGATAGTAAGACCTAATTCATGGGATTGTTGTGAAGATTAAATGAGATAATCCCCATAAAATACTTTGTACAAGGCTGAGCCCAGGAAGCAAAAGCTAGTATTTCATCTCAAGTACTTTCATCAATCAAGCAAGAGCAAATCAAGATTTATTCAACGAATATTTTATTACCAGCTACTTTGTGCCAGGCCTTTGTGTAAAGTGTTGTGGCTACCAAGACGAATACCCCCAATCTGGTAGGGAAGGCGGATGTGAATATACACCAAAGGTGTGTACGGTGGGGTCATTGCTGGGACAGAGGTCAGTACAGGGGTGGGATGAGAGGTGGTAAATACTGATGGTTTTCATTCTGTTGGTGTCAGAGTTCAGGAAGCTTGACTGTGTCTCTAGTACTCCTTCATTTGACATTCACCAAAATCAAAGGTACTGCTTCAGTTCTATCGTTGCAGATCCATCCACCCCTAAAACCGAAATGGCTTAAAAACAACCACTGATTATCAGCTCATTGGGAGGGTTTGTTTCTGTTCCAAATGCTGTTGGCTGGATGACTTGACAGATGTTGGAGGATCCAAGATGGCGTCACTTACATGGCTGGTACCTCAGCTGTGATGTCTGGAACAGCTGGGTTGGCATGTATCTCTCTCTTCTTGTGGTCTCTCCAGCAAGGAAGCTGAACCTATCTACACAGTGGCTTGGGGTTCCAAGAGGATAAAGGCAGAATCTGCCAGGTGCTAGGTGTCTCAGAACCTAGGTCCAGACCTAGGCAGCAGCATCATTTGTGCTACTTTTTTTTTTTTTTAAGGCCATAGCCATAGCATATGGAAGTTCCAAGGCCAGGGGTCGAATTGGAGCTGTAGCGGAGGCCACAGCAACACTGGGTCCGAGCCCCATCTATGACCTACGCTGCAGCTTGTGGCAATGCCAGATGCCTAACCCACTGAGCAAGGCCAGGGATCAAACCTGCATCTTCACGGAGACAATGTTGTGCCCTTAGCTCACTGAGCCACAATGGGAACTCCACTTGTGCTGTATTCTATTGGTCAAAAGAAGTCCTCGGGCCAGCCCATGTTCAAGGGATATTCCAACAGGCTCCACCTCTAGGTGGGAGATGAGGCAGAGAATTATGGACATGTTTAACCTACCACATGTGTTAATATCATGTTCCATTATGCAGCCGATTTATGACTTAGGAGGTATCTAACTGGTGAGATTCTGTGGCTGCTTCAGAAATCAGTAGTCTGAAATGCAGCGTGGTATAGCAATGATAAAACACAGGTTTCAAATCCTCATTTCAGTACTGACTTGCTGTGTAGCCCTCGGGTAGGTTATTAAACCTCTCCAGCCTTTCCCCACCTGTAAAATGAGGGGTAGTGAGATCCAGCTTGCCAGGGTTATTCTGAGAATTAGAGAGAATGCATGAAAAATGCTGGTGCCTGGTAGATGCAATACCTGGTCAGTTCTGTAGTACTGTTATTATGTTTCTTGTCTTTCTTCTTAAGTAAGGTAATAGGACTGGTAATAGAGCGGTTTCTTCTACCTGTCATAGGAACACCCAACAGACCTCTAGTATTGCCTGCCCCTCCCTAAAAACCTCAGCAATTATGCTGTGGAGTTGGGGCATGGCTTCATGAATTTGTTCAACCTCTTGGAAAGCAATTTAGTAATCATTAACAAGAGTCATAAAAAAATGTTTATATCCTTTGACCCAGTAACCAGATTTCAAGAAAATCATCCCCAGGGAACCGATTCAAAAGAAAAGAAAAGCAAAATCCACACATATGAAGTTTTTTTTTTTTTTTTGGCTTTTTAAGACTGAACCCACAGCATATGGAGGTTCCCAGGCTAGGGGTCAAATGGGAGCTGCAGCTGTCAGCCTACACCAGAGCCACAACAGTGCAGGATCTGAGCCACATCTATGATCTACACCAGAGCTCATGGCAACGCTGGATCCTTGACCCACTGAGTGAGGTCAGGGATTGAATTTGAATCTTCATGGATACTAGCTGGATTCGTTTCTGCTGAGCCACAATGGGAACTCCCACACATCAAATTCTTCCTTGCCAGTTTCTCTAGAGTAACTAAAAATGGAGAAACAGCTTAAATATCCATAGTAAGGGAGTGGTTAGCTAAATTATGATACAATTAATACTTGTTGGAATATTAATGATTCCTAGAGTGACAATTATTATCACTATATGAAAGCAGGGAGAAAATTTTAAATAAGGAGCAAAATGACAAATTCAGAATTCGAAAATTTCTCTGCATGAGCAACTAGAGCCTGACGAGGAAAAAAAAAATCTAAGAATATTTGTTAGTGTTTGCAAAGTGGGTTTTGTTTTTGTTTTTGCCACACCAACAGCATGTAGAGGTTCCCAGGCCAGAGATCAAACCCACACCTCACCTGTAACCAGAGCCATACCAGTGACAACCCTGGGTCCTTAACCCACTGAGCCACGAGGGAACTCCAGGAAGTGGAGTTTATTTTCTTTGAAGTTATTCTTTAGTATTTCACATCAAAATCAGAAGAAAAATTTAGAGAGGCCATATGGGAAAATGGTTTATTAAAAAAGAAATCCTGTAATAACCTATAAAGAAAAGAATTTGAAGAATTACATATATATATATATATATATATATATATCTGAATCACTGTCTGTGCTGTACACCTGAAACTAACACAACATTGTAAATAAACTATACTTCAATTTAAAAAATAGTAATAAAAACTAAAAATTAAAAAAAGCCATATAATAAATGCCAGAGAAGAAATTACAGAGCTTTTAAAAATACAAATGCTTAAGCTGCTCCTTGGAGAGTCTAATTCAGAAGGTGCCAGATAAGACCCAATTATTTATAATCTTCAGAGCTACACAAATGATTTTCTTTTCTTTTTATTCCTTTTTTTTTTTTTTAGAGCCGCACTAGCAGCATATGGAAGTTCCCAGGCTAGGGGTCCAACTGAGCTGCAGCTGCCAGCCCACGCCACAGCCACAGCAACTCAGGATCCAAGCTGAGTCTCCGACCCACACCACAGCTCATGACAATGCCGGATCCCTGACCCACTGAGCGAGGTCAGGTATCTAACTGAATCCTCATGGATCCTGGTCAGGTTCGTTAACCACTAAGCCATGAAGGGAACTCCACAAATGATTTTGATGTACACGAGGGTGAGACTCATCATTATCCTTTTAAATGATCTAAGAAACACTCTGATCAGAAATAGCAATACAAGGAAAACGTAAGTAGAACTCTCTTTCACTACTAAAATTTGTTCTTATTTGTGGGCCTTTTTCATTGCCATGTATGTAGCTGTACTGTGATAAATCTGTAGCCGTTGTATATAATCCAGAACGCAGGAAGGACAACTTTCAGTAACACATGCGGTGCTGTGCAGTGTAAGGATAAAACCTGACATAAGAGCTGATGGCCTGGGGTTTAGCAGGAAGAGTAATAGCAGCAGCAGCAAAAAAAAAAAAAAAAAAAAAAAAATCTGATCTCCATATCAGTCTAAAGATATTAACAGAATTTCAAGGACAAACTCCCCACTGTGACCAGCTGTGGCCTTTTTCTGAGGATCAGAGGAAGTAGGTAGTCTCATGAAGGTTAATATGCATATTTTCTTTCTTTTTGTAATGCTGGCACAAACCCATAGGGAGTTATTATTAAAGACCTAAGAGTGGGAACAGAAAAAAACAAATAGAGCCCTGCTCTACCCAGCCTAACTTCCACAGAATATGGTAAAAGAGACGGTAGATTCTTCAAGAAAATTTGGGAGTTAACCAGTTTTCATAAAAACTGTTTCCTGAGATCATCGTTTCCCAAAGCAGTTCCTCAGAAGGCTGAAAGATAGTCCTTGAAAAGGGGTTCCGTGATGAAATAAGTTTGGGATGAGGGATTTAACTAAGTTAGAGAGGGTTTTGGTTTTTGTTTTTGTTTTATGCAGGACTTCTCAGAGCTTTTGTGAATCTCTGAGAAACAGCTGTAGAATGAACTATGAAAACCTCCTCATGGTTGATGAGATATGCTTTGCAAAACACTTCCATAGACAGTATGATTTCTGATAAGAACTAAATAAATGTTAGATGTTAAATCAAGGAAAATTAGTATGGGGTATTATGGTCCTAGGTTTACACTACTAACTTTGCATATTTCACCTAAGGAAAATTAACTTTTGTATGAAAATTAGACATACTATCTAGAAAATTCAAGAGCCTTTCCAGACAAGTCCTTAGAACTTAATGAAAAAAATTACAGATGCAGAAAAAAAAAGTAAACAATTTCAAAATTTGATTTTAAATATACCATTCATAAAAGGACCCAAATCTACAAGCTGTATAGGAATGTCATAAGATACGGTCAAACTTATATGGAAAAAATTTAAGCCTTATTAAAAGACTTAAAAAGATTCCTAAACAAATGGAGAGATCACAGCATGTTTGTAGGTGGGGAGACTCAAGGTGGTAAAAATGTAATAGCTCTCCAGCTTTTACTTTCTTTGCTTCCTAATTAAGACATACTTCCCTCCTCGTCCTTTCATTCTCTTGTTTCTTGTAATGTCCAAAAATGAAGAAGGTAGCGGCTCTTCCATTGTCAGAGTATCTTCTGCCTATCTTAGTAAGCCTCTAGTGAGACACTTTTTTGTTTTGTTTTGTTTTTCCCTTTTTATAGCCACATTCAAAGCATAGGGAGGTTCCCAGGCTAGGGGTCAAAACGGAGTACAGCTACTGGCCTACATCACAGCCACAGCAACACCAGATCTGAGCTGTGTCTGCAACCTACACTATAGCTCACGGCAACTCCATATCCTTAACCCACTGAGCGAGGCCAGGGATTGAACCTGCATCCTCATGGATGCTAGTCAGATTTGTTTCTGCTGAGCCATTTCAGGAACACCAATGAGACCCATTTTAGAACTCCATCTAAAGATGCCCAAAGAGGAGTTTCCACTGTAGTGCAATGGAATTGTTAGTGTCTCTGGAGCACTGGGACCCAGGTTAGGTCCCTGGCCCGGCACAGTGGGTTAAGGATTCATTGTTGCCACAGCTGCAGCACAGGTTGCAACCGCAACTTGTTACCTGGCTTGGGCCATGGGGCAGCCAAAAAACATAAATAAATAAATAAATAAATAAATAAGGATGCCCAATGATATCCTGATGGTTTTAATATTTTCAGTAGTGTGTACCAGGTCTAAAAACATATCCATGCAATATCAGATTCTATGAGGGGCCTGTGAAGTTTATTTGTATTTTCCAACCACTAGATAGCTCTTTGGATACCTTAGCTAGAAAGGGCTTTTCTTGTGTTCAAAACCGCTAAATTGGGAGTTCCCGTCGTGGCGCAGTGGTTAACGAATCCGACTAGGAACCATGAGGTTGCGGGTTCGATCCCTGCCCTTGCTCAGTGGGTTAACGATCCGGCGTTGCCGTGAGCTGTGGTGTAGGTTGCAGACGCGGCTCGGATCCTGCGTTGCTGTGGCTGCGGCGAAGGCCGGTGGCCACAGCTCCGATTAGACCCC
>PVHT020001179.1:2981054-3014863 GCA_004024745.2 Catagonus wagneri
GGGCCAGTAGTGGACACATGACCCAAGCTGGGCTGATCAGTCTTTCCCAATGGAGGGAAGGATAAAGCTAACAGTAAAAGAACAGAAGAGATGAGAGACTGGTAGTTTTTGAACCCCTGGCTCCAGTCACCTCTGTTCTTTTATGGCTTGAGGATATAAGCCAGAAAAGATCCCCCTCTTGCTTAACTTAGTTCAGTATGGATTTCTGTCTCTTGCAACCAAAGACTCTTCACAATCGGTAAACAGATGGAGGCTTCCATGCATCGATTTCCCAGGGCTCTCCACGGGCTACTAGTAATGCAGTCAGGGGTTCTTCAGGGAAGCAGAAATGCCCCAAGCTAGGGGATAAGGAACTTATTAAAGGAAGGAGACTTATGAAATGGTAGGAGGAACTGGGGAAGCGAAGGACCGGGAGGAAAGCTGCAGATCAGAGAAGAGGTCACTGTTTGGTTCATCTGAGAAGCTAAGGTTAGACAGCAAAGCCTTGGGAAGCTGTGCCTCTGGGGAGCGGCTGCCTGTAGGGAGCACCGTCCAGCATCTGTGCTGTCAGGTGTCCCTGTCAGTCAGTAGGGTCAGCAGTTGGTAAGAAGAGGCAAATCAGGAGCAGAGCAGCATCAGGATGAAGGAACCCAGGGGCACCTCTGCATCTGTCTGTAACCACTTCTGACCACGACAGCCAGTGGAGAGAAATGGCTTCCCCTCCACTTCCAAGATCTCATGCAAATCCCCTTTTTGGCCAACTCCTACCTGGAGCTGTCCAGAGGAGGGGATTCTGGGAAATGTACATCCCAATTGAGTCAAAATGACACAGTACAAATTATCGTAACCTTTGTCCAGCGGTCACACAGTGAGAACTTCCGACAGGGACAACCAGATACCACAGCACTGGACTGGACCATGGGCTTTGCAACAGTCTGACCCTGAGCCACCAGTCACTTCTTGTTGGGCAGTTCTTCTCACCCCCTTCCAAGTTCCAAGCCCTGCAGCCCTCTGCTCCTACATAAGAGACTTTGTTCTTTCTCCCAAATCTGTTGGCTCAGCCCTGTCACAATTTCTAGGACTAATTCTAACTTTAGAAAAGGAAAATTAGGTGTCTTTAACCTGATGCTTGGGAACACAATATAAACTTAAAACTCTGAGATCAGTTTTGACTTCTTGCTCTGTCCTTGGTTCTGTTGGCTGGCTTCTGCCTTACCTCTGGGGCCAGAAAGGCCCCTTTGACTATCTGCTTAGTTCTCCCAGGACTGAGACCCTGCCTTGCTTTGGCTGTCCCCAAGCCACCTAAGTCCTGCCTCTGAACTTGAGGCGGGAGAAAAGGCTGCTACCTGCAAACGTGTTTTCCCAGTACCAGTTCCTCCAAGCTTGATTTCCACTTGCAGGAACCCCAAGATCTGCTTGAGCCATATTCCTCCACACCATTTGGAACCCCTGCATTGTACAACGGGCTCTTGTTCTCTGGAATCAAAGGGTCATTGCTTGTTGTGTATAGCCTCACATCACATACTCTCCTTTCAACATTCACTACAATGTAACTCTCCCTTGGTGACCAGTTTTGGTGCCGTGCTCAAACAGTGTCTTCAATTTCTTTCTTGTACGGAGCACAAGTGGACCAGTTCACCCCTTCCAGCCCAACACAGCTGAGTTTGACATTCAGTTTTATTTCATGTTCTGACTGCATTTCTCTTCACTTTATTTATTTCTTAGGGCCACACCTGCAGCATATGGAAGTTTCCGGACTAGGGGTCAAATCAGAGCTGCAGCTGCTGGCCTACACCACAGCCACAGCAACACCAGATCTGAGCCACATCTGCGGCAATGCTGGATCCTTAACCCACTGAGCAAGGCCAGGGATTGAACCCCTGTCCTCATGGATATTAGCTGGATTCTTCTAAGTACATTGTACATGGTTTCTTCTCTTACTTTAAAACACATTAAATCAATAATCTCATTTTGAGTTCTCATTCTTTCATTTTTTTGACCATGCCTGGACCAGGGATCAAATCTGCATCACAGCAGTGATAACTCTAGATCTTTAACCAGCTGAGCCACCAGGGAACTCCTAGTTCTCCATTCTGTATACTAATCATCTGATACATATACTTAACCTATATTACATGCTGAACATTTTTTAATTTTTTTGTTTTTTTTTCTTTTTTCTTTTTCTTTGCTGAACATTTTTGCATCATGTTGTAAAATAATTCCCATGAAATCTAGAAAGTTTGCCTTGTTTTCTGTCAGATTCTTAAACAGCTGAGCCACAGTAGGAACTCCTCTCTTCGCTTTTTATTTATTTATTCATTCATTCATTCATTCATTCAGTCTTTTGGGGGGCTGCACCTGCAGCATATAGAAGTTCCCAGGCTAGGGGGTCAAATCAGAGCTGCAGTTGCTAGTCTACACCACAAGGTGTAGCAAGGCCAGGGATCAAACCCATGGGTTTATTTTCACTGAGCCACAAAGGGAAAGCCCGCCACCTTTTTTTTTTGTCTTTTTCTTTTTCTTTTTTCTTTTTTGCTTTTTAGGGCCGCACCTGCAGCATATGGAGGTTCCCAGGCTAGGGGCTGAATTGGAGCTACAGTTGCCAGCCTACGCCATAGCAATGCAGGATCCGAGCCGCATCTGCAATCTACACCAAAGCTTACGGCAATGCCAAATCGTTAACGCACTGAGCAAGGCCAGGGATCAAACGTGCAACCTCGTGGTTCCTAGTCGGATTCGTTAACCACTGAGCCACGATGGGAACTCCTGTCTTTTGTTTTTTTAGGGCTGCACCCCTGACATATGGAAGTTCCCAGACTAGGGGTCCAATCGGAGCTGTAGCTGCCGGCCTACACCACAGCCACAGCAACACCAGATCCGAGCTGCATCTGCAACCTACACCACAGCTCACGGCAATGCCAGATCCTTAACCCACTGAGCAAGGCCAGGGATGGAACCCACATCCTCATGGATACTAGTCGGATTCGTTAACTGCTGGGCCACGATGAACTCCTCCCTCTCTTCACTTTAATACCACCATCAGCAGCCAACTTTCTCTTCTAAAGAAAAGACTGTGGTGCTTCTTGTTATTTTTAAATTACCTAAGAAAAGTTTCTGTATACACAGCCATGAGCAGAGAATCAGAGAGTCATGGTAAGATGGAAAACCAGTCATTTGCTCAATTAATTCCCGCGTTCTCAAGTGTTTAAGAGGCCTGTCCTGGCAAAACGATAAATGGATCTTTGGGGTCACTGAAAAGTATTTTAAATGGTGACTGTGACATCCAACATTGCCAGAGGTGTTAATTTTTACCTGCTCTGTTGCTGCCCGCCATCCAGCTCTTGTCGTATCAGATGACCCTGATGCCACCTGTTTTATTAAACAACTGTTTATCATTGATTGCCCTGCTCCCCAGATTCCACGTTCTGCCCGGCAAACTGGAAAGCCTCCCAGCGCCCACACCTGTGGCATATCCTGAGTGGGTGTGTCAAGTGCCAGGTCCCCACCTCTTCTGGTGCACCTTGTTTCGTCAATACTCTGGATCGTGGCAAGGACAGGTGCCATTACCAATAACACAGCGAACAACAGATGTACGGACTGACGGAAATAGGTTTAAATACCACTGCTGGCTCCAGCGAAGCATATCAAGAGAAAACAAAGGCATCTGTAAGGTATCTTAGATCATTAAATCACCCCTTACGAGCCATCAAACACTAACAAGGTTTGCAAGATGAGCACTGACCACTTTACAGCCATCAAATTGGGCTCTAGTTCAAATGTATGATCCAAGGGCATTTTTATGCGCTGACAGCTCATCGGGTTCCTTGCATAATCACTGTGTATCTATATTTAAGTCTGTTTTATAGAAGGTGCAGCAGTACACTTTTATTGTTCTAGGTAATTACAGATTTCATAATCATTTTTCCTAGGATGTATTTCTGACAGTATCTCTGACTTATTCAGTGCTGAGTCCTTGGCTGGAAGCCCACTGTCCATTTCAACAGTATTGGCATGAGGAAATGAAGTACAATTTTTTTCATTCAATGAATATTTTGATTTTTAAATAATTCACTCTGCCACTGAACACATCTTGAATGGTCTGCCTCTGATTTCTGCCCTGTGTATTCTGTGTGTGTCCCTGATGGGGAGAAGCATGGAATGGATATGATCCTTGGAGAAGCAACTCTGTTCTAGGACTGATAACTGTGACCGAATTTTCTAAATGGCAAAAAAAAAAGTCAGGAGCCTACAGGCTGGGGTGACCATGAGCCAGGTTCCCCCAAGAATTTAACACTTTCAGCTTCCCCTAATTTTCCTCCCGTGGAATTTCAGCTCACTTTTGCTCTTTCTCTGTGCAAAATAGAGCCATTCCTTCTCTTCCAGCCTCCCACCCCCCCTTTGGCTAGAGGCCTGAGTATCTTTTCCTTGAGGCCTCAGCCTCTCCAGAGCACCTGCAGTCAGCCTAATAATGCCTCCGTGGGAACGTTCATGTCTTAATCCCCAGAACATGCAAACATGCTTGCGTGGCAAAGGGGACTTGGCAGACGTCATTAAGTGAAGGATCTTGAGGAGAGTGTGTTCAACATAGTCACAATGATCATTTTTTTTTGCTTTTTAGGGCCACACACACTTGCAGCCTATGGAAGTTCCCAGGCTAGGGGTTGAATCAGAGCTGCAGCTGCTGGGCTACACCACAGCCACAGCAACGCCAGATCCAAACCGCATCTGTGAACTACACCACAAGTCCCAGCAATGCTGGACTTTTAACCCACTGAGCAAGGCCAGGGATTGAACATGCGTCCTCATGTATACTGGTCAGATTCGTTTCTGCTGAGCCATGACGGGAACTCCTATTTTACTCTTAAATTTGTATATATGCAGGTTTAGATGCAGTGTTCAGGAAACATGTGAATTGGCAACAAGGTGGACACAGTGGCAAATACATGTACATTGAATGCTGAAATTATTAATTTTTTAAATTTTAATAATTCATAAATTTTCCAAAAATTTAGATATACGTGAGATTAGCTTTATTTAAATAATATTGAAAATGAGTACAAAATACCATTGAGATAGAAAGCTCAAAAGTGGCGCTCAGAAAAGCAAAAGGCTGAAGGAAAAGGAAATAGAAAATCTGCTTAAATTCGAAAAAGTAGAAGCAATGGAAGTGAGCATATTTCTACTGAGCATGACCCACAGAAAAAGGCAGACAGGATTTTACCAATTCTTTACTTAATAGAGATTTCATTATTAATCAAATTAAAATGAAAAGTAACAACAAATCTTCCAACTCAGGTTTTGGAAACAACAGATGAAATCCCTGCAATTTCATATTCTCCATTAAAAGAAGGTTTAATTATTATTATTAACTTTTTTGTCTTTTTAGGGCCACACCCATGGCATATAGAGGTTCCCAGGCTAGTGGTCGATTCAGAGCTATAGCCTCCAGCCTACACCACAGACACAGCCACAGCAACATTGGATCCAAGCCGCATCTGCAACCTACACCACAGCTCACAGCAACGCCAGATCCTTAACCCACTGAGCAAGGCCAAGGATCAAACTTGCATCCTCGTGGATGCTAGTCAGATTCATTTCCACTGAGCCATGATGGGAATTCCATGAAGGCTTAATTATTGGTTAAAACAATGAGAACAACAACAGCAACACAAAGACCTATTCATAATAAAGTCATAACTCAGGAAACCAAATGCAGTCATGGCCTGTCCAATAGCATATGAAGAAAATTGCATTTATAAAAGCTGCAGTTGAATGCAAACACCAAATCCTTTGAAGCTTTACTGTGCTTATTGGACAGTGATCCTGAAAGATAGCTGTCACATCCTTCTGACAGCATAAATATGTTCTTAGCAAAATGCAATCCAATTCAAATTAGTGATTACCTTGGAGTTCCCTTCGTGGTGCAGTGGAAACAAATCTGATTAGGAATCATGACGTTTGGGGTTTGATCCCTGGCCTCGCTCAGTGAGTTAAAGATCCAGCGGTGCTGTGAGCTGTGGTGTAGGCTGCAGACGCGGTTTGGATCTGGCATTGCTGTGGCTCTGGCGGCAGCAACGGCTCCAATTCGACCCTTAGCCTGGGAACCTCCATGTGCCAAGGGTGAGGCCCTAAAAAGACCAAAGACAAAAAAAAAAATTAGTGATTACCATTTCCCATTTCATGAACATGGTAGAATTAAATTTAATATTCAATTTTACAGCAAATTAGTTTAGCTGGAGAAAAAATTGTAGAAATAGGAGTTCTCTGGTGGTCTAGTGGTTGAGGATCTCTTGTTGTCACTGGTGTGGCTGGGGTTTGATTCCTGGCCTGGGAACTTCTGCATTCCATGGGTGTGGCAAAAAGAAAGGAAGGAAGGAATAAGAAAGAAAGGAAGAAAAAAAGGAGGAAAAAAATTGTAGAAATATCTTTACATGTTTTTATAACCTTGGTCCGAAAGCGGTATTTCTTTACTGCTGTGACAGTTTCACAGTCAATCCTCAGTTTCGGCCCAATTAAGCTGTTTGTGTCTGGAATCACTTGGATTCTCAACTAAAATGAAATATCACTTGCACATTGAAAATACATGTGCATTGGAGTTCCCATTGTTGCTCAGCAGTAACAAACCAGACTAATATCCATGAAGATGCCAGTTCGATCCCTGGCCTTGCTCAATAGGTTAAGGATCCGGTGTTGCCATGAGCTGTGGTGAAGGCTGTAGGCACGGCTTGGATCCTGCCATTGCTGTGGCTGTGGGGTAGGCAGTCCGCTGCAGCTCCAATTCAGCCCCCAGCCTGCGAACTTCCATATGCCACAAGTGCAGCCCTACAAAGCAAAAAAATAAAAAACAAAAAGCAAACACATATGCAGTTACTACAATTAATATTTTAAAAGATTGAATAAGCAGCAAAACAAAAATAGTATTTGACAGAGACCAATGCTATGATATGACATGATGTTCTCATAAAACAGTATGTGTTTAATATTTAAATAAGCATAATGATGCTTTGTGTGGCAGTGGCCATCAATATTTACAGAAAACAATGGAAACTTTCTAGATATCATGGAAATTATTTTAAAATGTGATGCAAGGATGGAGTTCCCATCGTGGCTCAGCAAAAACAAATCCGACTAGGAAGTATGAGGTTGTGGGTTCGATCCCCAGCCTTGCTCAGTGGGTTAAGAATCTGGCGTTGCCATGAGCTGTGGTGTAGGTCACAGATGCGGTTTGGATCCCACGTTGCTGTGGCTCTGGTGTAGGCTGGCAGCCATAGCTCTGATTAGATCCCGAGCATGGGAACCTCCATATGCCATGGGTGCGGCCCTAGAAAAGACAAAAAAAAAGACAAAAAGTAAATAAAAAGAGAAAAACAAAAGAAAAAAAATAAAAAGGAAAAATAGTGTTCAGCGTGTAATATAAGTTAAAAATATGTATCAAATGATCACTGCATAGAATGGAGAACTAGGAGTTCCCTGGTGGCTCAGCTGGTTAAGGATCTGGAGTTGTCACTGCTATGATGCAGGTTTGATCCCTGGCCCAGGCACGGCCAAAAAATAAAAAGGAATGAGGACTCAAAATGAGATTATTGATTCAATGTGTTTTAAAGTAAGAGAAGAAATCATGTACAACATATTTAGAAGTAAATTTTACTTAGTTACTTAAATCACAGTACAAATATAAGTATTATGTTTCTTTTCCTTTGTTATTATAAAAGTAATATATTTCAAAAGTCATGGAAAACAAGTAATGTATATTACATATACTAATGAATCACCAGAAGGAAAAAAACAATAAAAAATTGAAATTAATATTCACTGCAGTAATAATTATATTTGGTTATCTTTGCAATTTTTCTGGCTTTAAGTCAACTTAAAAACCACAGCTTTATGGATTTATGGATGCTTTTTGTTTTTGTTGTCATGAATCATGTTTATTTTGTTGTGAGGAAGCTATATTTGTTAAAAGAAAGAGAGTATATTTTATTTATTTAATCATTGGTTTGATTCTAAACTTTTAATTATTTAGACATATGGTGCATGGGTCTACTTATATTCTTACCTGGACCCAACAAATGCTAGGTGTAAGCCCAGTTGCCACCCATCAGATCTGGCTTTCTCAGATCTGCAGCCGCAGAGGCTCAGGAGCCCAACCTGAAGCTACAAGCGTTTGCCAAGTTCCAGTTACACCAGTTCCCAGCTTCTTCCACAACCCACGCAGCCAGCTGTTGATGTGCCCGCAGGTCTCAGGCACAAGTGCATGTGTGTAACTACAATACAGGTTTCCAGGAGTTCCCATTGTGGCTCAGCGGGATGAGAACCCAACTAGTATTCATGAGGATGCAGGTTCAGTCCCTGGCCTGGCTCAGTGAGTTAAGGATCCAGCACCGCTGTAAGCTGCAGCATGTGTCGCAGATGGGGATCAGATCTGGTGTTGCCATGACTGTGGCGTAGGCTGTAGGCCGGCAGCTATAGCTCCGATTCAGCCCATAGCCTGGGAACTTCTATATGCTGCAGGTACAGCCATTTAAAAATAAATAAATAAATAAAAGGAGTTCCCATTGTGGCTCAGTGGTTAACGAATCCGACTAAGAACCATGAGGTTGCAGGTTCGATCCCTGGCCTTTCTCAGTGGGTTAAGGATCCGGTGTTGCCACGAGCTGTGGTGTAGGTCGCAGACACGGCTCAGATCCCATGTTGCTGTGGCTGTGGCGAAGGCCGGCAGCCACAGCTCCTGTTAGACCCCTAGCCTGGGAACCTCCATATACCGCGGGTGTGGCTCCAGATAAGGCAAAAAGACAAAAAAAAATAAAAATAAAAAAATAAAAAATTCCTCAATGTGTAATACACACTAAATCAAGCCCATGTGAGGAACAGCCTCACAGATGAACGCTTTTACCAGCTGATGAAATGATCCTATTTCTTTCTCCCACCCTCTGCACTCCCAGACAATCAGAGTTTGACAAGCATTTGAGAATTATCCCATTCCCATGGGAAGTGAAGAGAGACTGGATTTTATTTACTTATTTATTTACTTATTTATTTTTGTCTTTAGGGCCGCACTCACAGCATGTAGAGCTTCCCAGTCTAGGGGTCCATTCAGAGCTGCAGCCGCCAACCTACGCCACAGTCCGAGCCGTGTCTGCAACCTACACCACAGCTCACGGCAACGCCGGATCTTTAACCCCCTGAGCAAGGTCAGGGATCGAACCCGCATCCTCATGGATGCTAGTCAGGTTTGTTAACCACTGAGCCAGGACGGGAACTCCAAAGTGAGACTGAATTTTATATCTCAGGATTTCTCTGAGAGCACTTCCTCACTCAAAGCCTAATTATGCAAGGGCCAATAGTCTGTGTGAACTCAAATGGTTGTGTGGAGGTGGGGAAATCACGTATTAATTATTCAGATTATTGATCTGCTATATGAGTTAGACCTTAACTTTCCCCCCACCCCCGTCCCTGCCTCCCATCTGCCTTTCCCTCTCATCAGCCCCCCTATTGTGGAGTACAAGCTCTTTCCAGTGGTCAGAGCAGTACATTTGCTGGTCCAATAAAAGAAAAACGTAAGTCCACGGAGATGAGCACTCCCAGGTCAATCACCAGTGGTTTAGAGTGTTCCGTTGTGTTTTCTTTTTTTTGCTTTTTAGAGTCGCACTCACGGCATATGGAAGTTCCCAGGCTAGGGGTTGAATTGGAGCTGCAGCTGCCAGCCTTCGCCACAGCCACAGCAACGTGGGATCAGAGCCGCGTCTGTGACCTACACCACAACTCACGGCAACCCTGGATCCTTAACCCACTGAGCAAGGCCGGGGATGCAACCCACGTCCTCATGCTTACCAGTAGGGATTCATTTCCGCTGTGCCACAACGGGAACTCCCTCCATCGTGTTTTCTATCACTGCTCCTTTCTGTGATCACGGATCCTCAAGTGTAGCTGTGCAAAGAAGAATTTAGTGGCAAGCTGCACCCACATCCAGATAAGCAATAGACTGCTCCAGGCTCTTTGATGTTCAGGATAGCCTCTTTTCTGTTTGACAGGATTTCTCTGACAGCAGTGCTTGTATTCATCAAAGACAGACTGAGAGAGTAAAAAAACAAATTAAAAAAAAACAAAAAAAAGTAGGACAATGGAAGCCTGCCAAGTTAGGCTGGTACCTTACCCAGGTACCAGGTATTCTATCTGGTTGTGCAGCTTTGCTAGGTCTTCAGAAAAATCACCCACTGTTTCTCTTTCTTTTATAGTGACATGTTTTTGTTTGTATTGCTTTTTAGGGCCACACCCAAGGCATATGGAGGTTCCCAGGCTAGGGGTCCAATCAGAGCTACACCTGCTGGTCTATGCCACAGCCACAGGAACCCGGGATCCAAGCCGCGTCTGCAACCTACACCACAACTCACGGCAACGCCGGATCGTTAACCCACTGAGCAAGGCCAGGGATCAAACCCACAACTTCATGGTTCCTAGACGGATTCGTTAACTGCTGCGCCATGACAGGAACTCCTTTTTTTTTTTTTTGTGACATGTTTTTTAATTATTCCATAAGCAGTAGGTACATATTGTACAAACTAAAGGAATTACAGAGAGGCAAAATAGTATATAGCAAACTGCATCTGAGCAAAGTAAAATACAATAAAACAGGAGTACCCTGGTGGTGCAGGGGATTAAGGATCCAGCATTGTCACTGCTGTGGCTCCAGTCACAGCTGTGGTGCCGGTGTTTGATCCCTGGCCCCCCCAGAAATTCTGCATGCTGTGGCGTGCACAAAAAAAAAAAAAAGGAGTTCTTGTTGTGGCACAGCATAAAGGAATCCAACTAGTATCCATGAGGATGTGGGTTCTATCCCTGGGTTAAGGATCCAGTGTTGCCATGAGCTGTGGTATAGGTCACAGACTTGGCTCGGATCCATCATTGCTGTGGCGGTGGCCCGGTGGCTGTAGCTCTTATTCAACCCCTAGCCTGGGAACCTCCATAAAAAGCGGCCATAAAAAGCAAATATATATATATATATGTGTGTGTGTGTGTGTGTATAAGTAATAAAACAAAAATTACCTGTAATTCTACCTACATTATCACTGCTAAACTCTGGTGTATATCCTTCTACCGTGTGTGTGTGTGTGTGTGTGTGTGTGTGTTTTAGTAAAAATGAGATCACATTGTAAATACTATTTTGGCAATCTGCCTTTTTTTGGCGGGGAGGGGTGTTGGGTCTGCAGTATATGGAAGTTTCTGGGCCAGGGACTGAACCCACCCTGCAGCAGTGATCAGAGCTGTTGCAGTGACAACACTTGGTCCTTAACCCACTGTGCCACAAGGGAACTCTGCCTTTTTAGTCTATAATATTATGAATTTTTTCACATCTTCAAATACTCTGCTATATCATCATTATTACTATTGAAAATGAATTCTCAGGGAGTTCCCATTGTGTCACGGCAGAAACAAAGCTGACTAGTATCCATGCGGATGCAGGTTTGTTCCCTGGCATCGCTCACTGGGTCAAAGGATCCAGTGTTGCTATGAGCTGTGGTGTAGGTCACAGATGAGTCTCCGTTCTGTCGTGGCTGTGGCTGAGGCTGTGGCTGGCAGCTGTAGCTCCAATTTGATCCCTAGCCTGGGAACTTCCATATGCCTCGGGTTCAGCCCTGAAAAAAAAAGAAAATGAATTCTCAATATATGGTAGCTACTTCTATGTGCCATGTACTATGTTAAGCACTTCACTTATGTCATTTAATCATTTCTGTGACCCTGGGAAGTAGATATAATTATCCCCTTTTCACCAACTAGGAAATTAAGTCTCAGAGAGATTAACTTAAAATATGTCACAGAGTTAGCAAATGGCGTAACAGATTGGAGCCCATTTCTCTCTGCTGACAGAGCTCAAGTTTTTAACCAGTATGATAACTTTTGATTAGCAGCTTTGAGTCTTCTAATAATCTTGCAGGTAGAAACGTATAGATTGACAGAGAGTAGATAGATCAGGCAATCAACAATCAAAAGATGTCTAAAAATAAATGTAAGTATAGTCAAGCATGACGTCATATACATGAATGTGCGCAGGTGTTTGTAGACAGACAGACAGATAGGCAGACAGACACACCACAAATATAATCCTGGATCAAAAGAAAGAAAACCAGAAGAGAGAGTGACATTGGAGGCCATGATGTAGAAACAGTTCTCATTCTTTCCTGGTGCTATTTTTTTTTTTGCTTTTGATTTTTAGGGCCGCACCCGTGGCATTTGGAGGTTCCCAGGCTAGGGGTCGAATTGGAGCTGTAGCTGCTGGCCTGAGCCACAGCCACAGCAATGCTGGATCCGAGCCACGTCTGTAGCCTACAGCACAGCTCACGGCAACGCCAGATCCTTAACCCACTTATCGAGGCCAAAGATCGAATTCACAACCTCATGGTTCCTAGTCAGATTCGTTAACCACTGAGCCACGATGGGAACTCCTGGATGCTCTTTCTGAGAAGTAGAAATTACCCTTTCGTTCCCTTTCACCTGTATAACCGCTCATTCTTTGGTAGCTCTCTTTTCTTGTCTCACTCACTAGCTGTGATGTTTCCCAAGGAAGACCACACTCTATTCCTTCATTTTTCTCCCTTAGGTTTCTTTTTTCTACTTTTGCTCACCAGGGCTGCACCTGTGGCATATGGAGAATCCCAGGGTTGGGGTCCAGTTGGGGCTGTAGCCGGCTACCTATGCCACAGCCACAGCATTGTGGGATCTGAGCCACCTCTGCAATCTAACCACAGCTCACAGCAATGCTGGATCCTTAACCTACTGAGCAAGGCCAGAGACTGAACCCGTGTCCTCGTGGATCCTAGTTGGGTTTGTTACTGTTGAGCCACAATGGGAACTCCTGCCTCAGGTTTCTTGAGCCTCTGGATAGCCTGCTTCTTGGCATTAGATGATTTTCAAATCCATGTCTCGCTCTCCCCTTTATCCAGAGCTATGTTTCTGCAGCTCCTCCTGCTGTGATTCTCCTACATACACATTCCAGTCATTTCAAAATCAAGCTGAGGGAGTTCCTGTGGTGGCTCAGCAGGTTAATGAGCTGATATAGTCTCCCTGAGGATGCAGGTTCGATTCCTGGCTTTGCTGAGAGGGTTACAGATCCCACATGCTGCAAGCTGCAGCGTAGTTCGCAGATGCAGCTCAGATCTGACATTGCCATGGTTGTGCATAGGCCACAGCTGCAGTTCCAACTTGACCTCTGGCTGGGGAACCTCCATTATACCATATGTGCAGCCATTTAAAAGGAAAAAAAAAAGTCAAAATGCAGGGCTCACCTCTCCCCTCCAAACTCTGTTCTCCTTCCTGGCCCCTCAATTTCTGTTAGTGGCACCATTCCTCCCCCACTCAGACTCCTCTTTGGTCTTTTTTTTTTTCATCCTTTTAGGGCCGAACCTGCAGCATATGGAGGTTCCCAGGCTAGGGGTCTAACAGGAGCTACAGCCATGGGCCTGCACCACAGCCACAGCAACGCGGGATCCAAGAGTCTGGGACCTACACCACAGCTCATGGAAAACCGGATCCTTAACCCACTGAGCGAGACCAGGGATCGAACCCATGTCCTCATGGATGCTAGTCAGGTTTGATAACCACTGAGCCACAACGGGAGCTCCCTCAGACTCCTCTTTAATTACTCGCCTTCCCCTCCTTGCTGAGAAAAGCCATTTCCGGCCGTTCCTGGAGCCTAAATTGAAGGACGGTAACAGCTGTAAACCCGGGGTCACACATTCCAACACAGTTCCATCCCAGGTACGCCCGGCCGAGGTGTACGTGGCCAGGGGAAGAGAGATGCTGGTGAGTATCTTCTGTTTTGGCCTGGATCAGCATCCTTTCTTCTAGCAGAGGAACCACCTCTCCATCTGGGGAAACCATTCCGCCCCCACCGTCACTTCATGTTTTTAAGCACAGCTGACTCACTTCCCAGCTGCAAGAGGAGTGAACGCGGGAATCAGGTCAGACTAATTTGAGAGACTGGATCAGGAACCTTGTGACATAATCCAGGCCAGTGGAAATCATTCCAGAGAGTTTTGTAGGAAATCAATGGGAAAAGACTTTTCAGCACTGGTGGAAAATCACCTCAAAACTGCGGATGGCTATTTTTAAGCACGACTGGGGAGACGCCATTTGAGAATGAAGCCTAGACAAATGGGAGACAGATCACTGAAGACATCTCCGAGTACCTCGATCCAGCTGTGTCTGAAGCCAGCTTACTGCTAGACTCAGGAGAGTCAGCAAATTCCCTTTTCTGCTCTGGCCAATTGAAATCTGATTTGTCATTTGTGACTAAAAGAGACTTGTAGGTACCAACTATAATGGAAAAAATAAAAATCATTAAAAAATAAAAAACAAAATTAAAGAGACTTGTAGGAGTTCCCCTTGTGGCTCAGTGGAAATGAATCTCACTAGTATCCATGAAGATGCAGGTTCCATCCCTGGCCATTCTCAGTGGGTTAAGGACCTAGCATTGCCATGAGCTGTGGTGTAGGTTGCAGACGCAGTAGCTATATATTCAGAATATATTCAACAGGCCGGTGGCTACAGCTCTGATTTGACCCCTAGCCGGGGAACCTCCATAGGCCCTAGGTGTGGCCCTAAAAAGACAAAAGAAAGAAAAAAAAGAGGGAGAGAGACTTGTAGTTTTCACAAGACTCTTACAAATTCGGGTTTCCTTCTTTCCAGACAGATGATACGTGTGTACTTCCACATCCTCTTTGAAGTTAGGGGTGGTTACAGGACCCGCTTTGACCAATTATGTGTGAGCAGATGTTTTAAGAGCCAATACAGGGGAGACCCTGCTGTGACCCAGTGGAAACGAATCTGACTAGCGACCATGAGGTTGCGGATTCGATCCCTGGCCTCGCTCAGTGGGTTAAGGATCTAGCATTGCCGTGAGCTATAGTTTAGGTCACAGACTTGGCTTGGATCTGGTGTTGCTGTGGCTGTGGCGTAGGCTGGCATCTGTAGCTCCAATAAGACCCCTAGCCTGGGAACCTCCATATGCCGTGGGTGCAGCCCTAAAAAAAAGAGAAAGAAAAAGCCAATACAAAATCTACCAGTGTAGCAACCAGCAGTACTCCAGATAGCATCTCTCTATCCCACAGGGAGAATCAGGTGGGACAGAGCCGGCTGACCTGCAATGGACATGCAACATGAGCAAGAAATAAACATTTATTTTTAAGCTACTGCTATTTCAAGATTTTCCTGTTACTATAGCACTAATAGTGACTAGTTTAGAGAAGAAAGAGATCACAGCTTTGTTAATCTGTGTATCATTTGAAAACCATCAGCATGCACAATAATGTGAATGTACTTAATGCCACTGAACCGTACCCTTAAAAATGGTTAAAACGGCACGTCCCCTTTAAGGGGGTTAGAGTGTCACCCCCACTGTACCTGCAGCTGTGGTCCTGAGAACTGAGCTGTGACATCAACCACCTTCTAAGAGATGCTGTTCATTTATATTCTAAAAGTGTTCAGTCTTGGAGTTCCTGTTATGGCTCAGCAGGATAAGAACCTGACTAGTATCCATAAAGATGTGGGTTCAATCCCTGGCCTCGATCAGCGGGTTAAGGATCCGGCATTGCCTCAAGCTATGGTGTTGCCGGGCTGTGGTGCAGGCCGGCAGCTGCAGCTCCGCTTTGACCCCTAGCTTGGCAACTTCCATACGCCACAGGTGCAACCCGAAAAAGCAAAAAACAAACAAATGAAAAATCTCAAAAAAGCAGAAAACAACGCTCGCTCTTGGTATTCCCACCGTGGCACAGCAGGCTAAGGATCCCACATTGTCTCTTGTAGTGTTGGCTTCAGCTGTGGCTCAGATTCAGTCCCCGGCCTGGGAACTTTCATGTGCCGTGAATGCATCCAAAAAAAAAAAAAAAAAAATCAGCTCTCTTTTGAATCTTTTTGCCTGCCTCCTCACTAGAGTAGTGTTTAAGAGGACGGATGGGAGGGTCCAGCAGGCCAGACTCAAATCCCAGCTGTTCCACATATAGCTTTGGGACCTGGGGAAGTGACTTCATTTCTCTGGGCCTCCACTTCTTCATCTATAAAATGGGTGTACAGGAGTTCCCATCGAGGGTCAGCGGTAATGGACCTGACTAGTATTCATGAGGACGTGGGTTCAGTCCCTGGCCTTGCTCAGTGGGTCAAGGATCCGGCGTTGCTGTGAGCTGTGGCGTAGGTGGGCAGTTGTAGCTCTGATTCTGCTCCTAGCCTGGAACCTTCCATATGCCGCGGGTGTGGCCCTAAAAAGAAAAAGAAAAAAATGAAGGTACAAATAGTACCTACCTCACGGTTTTGAGATTAGCATCTCTCTGATCAGCCGGGTTCCCACAGGTGGGACAGGGCCTCCGGCTGACCTGCAGTGGACATGAAGCATGAACAAGAAATAAACCTGGAACTATTTCACAAAACACATCGCCCAATGCCTGTACCGAGTAAAGGCCGAATACATGTTAGTTACTAATATCAATATTTGTTGCCCCGGGACGCTCACTTATCCAGCCCACTAGCAGAAGTTCCAGTCAAGGATTCTGTATCTCAGACTTCTCCATGTTCTCCACATCTGATGCTTAGAGCTGGGCTCACTACTTTTTTGAGTGTGTGTGTGTCTTTTTAGGGCCACACTTGCCGCTTATGGAGGTTCCCAGGCTAGGGGTTGAATCAGAGCTACAGCTGCTGGCCTGCGCCACAGCCATAGCAACCCTGCATCCGAGCCACATCTGTGACCTCCACCACAGTTCACAGCAACACTGGATCCTTTTTTTTTTTGTCTTTTTGCCTTATCTAGGACTGCACCCGCGGCATGTGGAGGTTCCCAGTTTAGGGGTCTAACATGAGATGTAGCTGCCAGCCTTCGCTACAGCCACAGCAACACGGAATCCGAGCCGCGTCTGCGACCTACACCACAGCTCACGGCAACCCTGGATCCTTAACCCACTGAGCGAGGCCAGGGATCGAACCCGCAACCTCACGGTTCCTAGTAGGATTCGTTAACCACTGAGCCACGACAGGAACTCCCAACACTGGATCCTTAATCCACCGAGTGAGGCCAGGGATCGAACCCATGTCCTCATGAATACTAGTCGGTTCATTACCCCTGAGCCATGTTGGGACCTCCTGGGCTCACACTTGCCTCTCTCTGCAGGGCACCATTGCTGGTCCACGGCCACTTGGGAGCACCCTCGAGTTAGGTACGACCCGTTCTTCCTCCTGACAGCTGGCTTGGTTCCCAGCCAGCAGAATTCAGTCAGAACCTTTCACTTTCTCATTTAGTCAGAGCCAGGAACTGGGTGTGTCCTCCGGAGTCTTGGCGGGAAGCTGGTTCCCAGCAGTTAATGGAGACCACACTGCTGCAGTTCGGCTTGTAGCAGCTCAGTATCCCAACCTCCCAGCCTGTCGGCAGGGTTTGTAAGCCTGGCTGCATTAATATTTCCAAGTCCGGAGTTCCCATCGTGGTGATAGGGATGGAGTAGCTACAGGTAGTTGTAGAATTCCTGATAAAAGACCACAGATAATGAGGGAAACTTAGGGGACACTGGGAGATCACTGTAAGTAAATAAAATGCTCCAAAAAGCCATCAGAACAAGGCAGGCTTGCTTGACTAATGGAAGTGCCAGAATTGCCTCAGGTCGCTGGGTGGGGCATGACATGAGTCCTGCATTCAGATTCAGACCAAGGGCAAGAGTTTGAGGACAGCCCTTCTGCTGATTTAAATACACACCTTACCAGACACCAAGGAGGAGCTGCTATTCCCAGAAAGGAAGAGGCAGGCTTTTCCGACCCCTACTCTCCTTGGAGGATAAAACTGTAGCCCACTGGATCCTGGGGGCAGAGCTTCCTTGCCTGCCTGCTTGCATCACTCACAAGCATCCTATCTTAATAAATCTATTTCTTTCCTATCACTTTGTCTTTCGCCAAATTCCTTCTGCGCAGAGGCGTGAAGAACCTGAACCTCCGTGAGGCCAGACACGGGGTGACTGATTCTGATTTAAAACCATGGGTCCATGGAGTTCCCGTTGTGGCACAGCGGTGAATGAATCCGACTGGGAACCACGAGGTTGCGGATTCAGTCCCTGGCCTTGCTCAGGGGGTTAATGATCTGGTGTTGCAGGGAGCTCTGGTGTAGGTCACAGACGCAGCTTGGATCTGGCATGGTTGTGGTGTAGGCTGGCAGCTGTAGCTCCGATTCAACCCCTAGCCCGAAAACCTCCGTATGCCGCGGGTGCGGCCCTAAAAAGCAAAAAATAAACAAACAAATAAATAAAGTAAAATAAAACCATGGGTCCAAGTCCCAATTTGTGTTAAGGCCGGGTTCGAGCCGTGGCACATGGGTTCAAGTCCCAATCTGTGTTCTGGCTCGGTTCAGGTGGCTGGGTTCAGAACGTTAATACTGTCAGTTTCAGTGGCTCAGTGGTTAACGAATCCGACTAGGAACCATGAGGATGCGGGTTCGAACCCTGGCCTTGCTCAGTGGGTTAAGGATCTGGCGTTGCCGTGAGCTGTGGTGTAGGTTGCAGATGCGGCTCGGATCCCGTGTTGCTGTGGCTGTGGTGTAGGCCGGCAGCTACAGCTCCTGTTAGACCCCTAGCCTGGGAAACTCCATACGCCGCAGGTGCAGCCCTAGAAAACGCAAAAAGACCAGAAAAAAAAAAAAGAAATGGTTTTCTGTAAATCTTTTATTTCTAATACCTCCCCATTGTGGCAAAAACTCATATATCCTAGCTTCCCCTCTCTCTTTCTGAGAGAGGTTTCTTGGGGCTACCTGAGAAGCTGTCTCCTGGGCTTAAGTCCTAGTTTCAACCCCGCCCCCAAAATAAAGCTGCTATAAACACTTGTAGGCAGGTGTGTGGGTGGACATAAGTTTCCAACTCATTTGGGTTAATACCAAGAAATGTGATCACTGGATCATATGGTAAGACTATGTTAAGCTTTTAAAAACCTGCCAGACTGTCTTCCAAGGTGGCTGCATCGTTTTGCATTCCTCCTCTTTTGGATTCTCATTTTTTTTTTCTCATTAATATGCAGTGAGGATTTGCAGTCACTTAGAGGAAATCTGAACTTAGAATCTTTCCAGGTAATAATTATCTTCTAGTCAAAGTTACCTGAATCAAATCTAATTCCGTTTTCTTTTTTAATAGCAGCTCTCTCTTATTGAGAAATCCTAAAACATGTAATTTGGAATTTTCTTCCTTTTTCTTTTTTCCTTATTGTCTGTTGAAAACCTTTTTATTATGGACAATTCTGGACACAAGAGCAGGTGGTTGGAGTTCTCATCGTAGCTCAGTGGTTAACGAATCCGACTAGGAACCATTAGGTTGAGGGTTCGATCCCTGACCTTGCTCAGTGGGTTAAGGATCCGGCGTTGCCGTGAGCTGTGGTGTAGGTCACAAACATGGCTCGGATCCCGCGTTGCTGTGGCTGTGGCGAAGGCCGGCAGCTACAGCTCCTGTTAGACCCCTAGCCTGGGAACCTCCATATGCCGCGGATGCGGCCCTAGATAAGGCGAAAAAAAAAAAAAGACAAAAAAAAAGAGCAGGTGGTCAGTGTAACGAACCACCCGTGTAAGCATCACCACGACCCAAGCAGGAACCCATGGCCAACCCTGTCTCATCCATACCTCCAGCCATGTCCCTTCCATGTTTTAGCTTTTCAACAGTCCTTCGTCCTTTTACTGAGGCATGCTTTTGTTGAGGTTATGCCTTTATTACGGTAAAACTGACATACAATACATTGCATCCATTTTATTGTACAATTTGTTGAGATTTAACAGATATACACATCTTTGAAACCACTGCCATAATCAAAATACAAAACATTTCTATCATTCTCCAAATTTTCTCATCCTCTTTGCAGTCCATTCCTCCTCTGTCTGCTGCCATTCCCAGGCAATCTGGATCTGCCGCCCCCTCCCCCCTTTTTTCCTTCTTTGGCCGCCTCTGGGCACGTGGAGTTGCTGGGCCATGGATCAGATCCGAGCCTTTGTTGTGACTCAAGCCACAGCCTCAGCAACACTGGATCCTTAACCCACTGCGCGGGGCAGGGGAACAGACCTGCATCCCAGACACCAACGATCCTGTTGGGCCACAGTGGGAACTCCATGATCTGTTCTTTTTTTTCTTGTTTTGACAGTATATGTTCCCTTCTCATTATCTTATCTGTAAATATTTTAGAATACATCTCTGAGACAAGACCTCCTTTAAAAACACAATGTCAGGAGTTCCCGTCATGGCTCAGTGGTTAATGAATCCGAGTAGGAACCGTGAGGTTGCGGGTTCGATCCCTGGCCTTGCTCAGTGTGTTAAGAATCTGGTGTTGCCGTGAGCTGTAGTGTAGGGTCGCCGACACAGCTCAGATCCCGCGTTGCTGTGGCTGTGGTGTAGGCCGGTGGCTACAGCTCCTGTTAGACCCCTAGCCTGGGAACCTCCATATGTGCGGGAGTGGCTCTAGATAAGGCAAAAAGACAAAAAAAAAAGAGTTAGGAAATCTCACAGTCCTAACCCCCCTCCCCCCAATTCCTCCTGGTGGGCAGAGGTTGGCTTCTGAATCCCTCTCTGGCTTCATAGCCTCAAACCGAACCCAACCTAAAAGACCCATCTGCCTTTCTGACAGATTACGAAAAGGAATAAATAGAGCCGATTTCCTTTTTTCCTTTTCAGGGTCACACGTGTGGCATATGGAAGTTCCCAGGCTCGGGGCTGAATCAGAACAGCAGCTGCAGGCCACAGCCACAGCCACATGGGATCCAAGCCACATCTGCGAATTAGACCACAGCTCACGGCAACCCTGGATACTTAACCCACTGAGGGAGGCCAGAGGCCAGGAATTGAACAAACATCCTCATGGCTACTAGTCAGGTTCGTTACCACTGAGCCACAACAGGAAATCTTTTTTTTTTTTTTTGTCTTTTTGCCTTATCTAGGGCCGCACCCGCGGCATATGGAGGTTCCCAGGCTAGGGGTCTAACAGGAGCTGTAGCTGCCGGCCTTCGCCACAGCCACAGCAACCCGGAATCCGAGCCGCGTCTGCAACCTACACCACAGCTCACGGCAACGCCGGATCCTTAACCCACTGAGCTTAACCCACTGAGCAAGGCCAGGGATTGAACCCACAACCTCATGGTTCCTAGTCGGATTCGTTAACCACTGAGCCACGACAGGAACTCCCACAGCAGGAAATCTGACCTGAGGTTCCCTGGGAGTGAGTTTTCCCTAGCGTTTTCATATACAGTTGCTCTTTGCTTTGTAACAGAGTCAGTGGCCCCTGTTACAATGAGAGTCCGATTTCAGTCTCCAACAGCTCTTTAAGGAATAGAAAAAACCCACTCGCTCAGACATGTATCAGATGGCATGATGATCTCATCCTGTGCTGTTTATTTTGGATGTAACACACGTTAAGAACAGAGCAGTGAGCCAGGCTGTGAATCCATCTGTGTTAAAGGCAAAAAGGTCGTATGACCCTTGTGTCTGTACCAGAGACCTCTTTACCTGCCGTGACAGGGGCCTCCACCTGGCAAATAACGTCCCACTCAACACAATTTTTTTTTATTGGCATTTCATTGATTGTGAGATATCTGATATATACAGATGACTAAAGAAAAACACATGCATTGCTTCACGTATCACTATAAATTGAACACCCATATAACCAACAAGTCTCCAGGGCACTCAGCCCCCCAGAACCCCCATCCCAAGTCACATTCTTCTCCCATAAATCAGCTATATTTCAGTTTAAAGAAAGAAGAAGTGGAGTTCCCTTTGTGGCTCAGTGGTTAACGAATCCAACTAAGAACCATGAGGCTGTGGGTTCGATCCCTGACCTTGCTCAGTGGGTTAAGGATCGGCTCGGATCCCACATTGCTGTGGCTGTGGCAAAGGCTGGCGGCTAGAGCTCCTGTTAGACCCCTAGCCTGGGAACCTCCATATGCCGTGGGAACGGCTCTAGATAAAGGCAAAAAGACAAAAAAAAAATTAAAAATCAAGACCTAGAGTCTCTCCAAATCTCCCCCAAATACTCCCTCCCCCATGTACAGCTTGCTCTCGTCTTATAAGGGACCATCCCTCAGGCTCTTTCTGTGTCTGGAACTCTCCTCCGCCCATTCTGTGCATTACAGCCTCCTATTCCTCCTAAAAATCCGAGCCTCAACATCACCTGCGAACTGCCTTCTCCGGCAAGTTCCATCACGCACAGCCTCCTCCATCACTCTCAACCACAACATTCATGTCGTAACTTTCACTGCACGTGTCTCACTTCGTCAGGATGAATTCATTTGTTTATGGAAGTTTTTTTCAGTTGGCTGCAATTTCTTTTCTTTTCTTGTCTTTTTAGGGCCACACCCGCAGCTAGGGATTGAATCAGAGCTGTAGCCCCTGGCTTACACCACAGCCACAGCAATGCTAGATCCAAGCCCTGTCTGCCACCTACACCACAGCTCACAGCAAAGCCGGTTCCTTAACCCACCTAGAGAGGCCAGGGATCAAACATGAGTCCTCATGGATACTAGGGAGATTTGTTTCTGCTGAGCCTCGACGGGAACTCCCTGTTGCAATTTCATTTTTCTTTTTGGCTGCAGTTCAACGGCTCATTGTAGGATCTCAATTCCCAGACTGGGTGTTAGACCCGGGCTATAACGATGAAAACAGCAAGTCCTAGCTACTGGACCACCAGGGAACTCCCTATTGCAGTTTCTTTGAGTGCAGGTGTCTTATCCCTTTTGTTCAGCCAGTGCCATGCCCAGAGCTGGCTTCAATACAGCATTGATAAACATCAATTAGATGAAATTTCTAGCTAAGAATATCTCCTTTGTTGTTAACAATTATTTCCCCGCTATTGTGAAAGCCATAGTTTTCATTGTAGAAAAGATTAGAAAGTACAAACTTTAAAAAATGTCATCTCAGGAGTTCTCATTGTGGCTCAGAAACGAAACTGACTAGCATCCATGAGGATGCATGTTCGATACCTGGCCTTGCTCAGTGTGTTGTGGATCCAGCATGGCCGTGAGCTGTGGTGTAGGTTGCAGACGTGGCTCGGATCCCATGTTGCTGTGGCTGTAGTGTGGGTTGGCAGCTGCAGCTCTGATTGGACCCCTAGCCCTGGGAACGTGCATTGCCATGAATGCAGCCCTAAAAAGCAAAAAAAAAAAAAAAAAAAAAAAGACACCTCCTCTTTAGAGATAGCTACCATTAGCCTTCTGACATATTCTTCTAGTGCAAGTTCAATGCATCTCTACTCATATAGAGGGGTATGAAAGCTCCCAAGTCCTTCAGCTTTCTGTGGTTACTCTTTCAACAGCCAAACAAAATGTCCCGGTCCCCATGCCACACACTAAGCGAAATCAAGTTTTCTGGAGCAGATGTAATGGGACCTGGCATCCTAGGAGTTAACACTACAGATGGTGGCAATGAGTGACCAAAGCCTTTGGGGACCTGCCTGGAAGGGGAGGAGGCGCAGCTAACAGGGAGACCCGCCTGAAGCCAGGGGAAAAGGGGAAACATTCGGCTCATAATAAATGCGCTTGATTTAGTTCATTCCACCTTAGCCGATTTAGTTTTCCTAGCAGTCTCAAAACACCATTTATCAGTGAAACCAACCTGGTCGTATTTCAACCAACCTGCCCAGCAAAATGCTAAGAGGCCAACTGCCTTTCCAGACAACACATGGGGAACAAGTCTCACTGAGTGAGTTTAGTTTAACTTCATCAGACTTAACTAAATGTGAGAAAAATCTGATGTCGTAGGAGAACCCAAAGCTGTTTAGAATACGTGTGTAGGAGTTCCTGTCGCGGCTCAGCAGTTTATGAACCTGACTACTAGTGCGCATGAGGACACAGAGGCTTTTTTTTTGCCTTTTGTTATTTTAGGGCCACACCCGTGGCACATGGAGGTTCCCAGGCTAGGGGTCTAACAGGAGCTGTAGCTGCTGGCCTTCGCTACAGCCACAGCAACACGGGATCCGAGCCGGGTCTGCGACCTACACCACAGCTCACAGCAACGCCGGATCCTTAACCCACTGAGCGAGGCCAGGGATCAAACCCGCAACCTCATGGTTCGTAGTAGGATTTGTTAACCGCTGCGCCACGACGGGAACTCCGAGGACACAGGTTTGATCCCTGGCCTCGCTCAGTGGGTTAAGGATCTGGCATTGCTGTGAGCTGTGGTGTAGGCACAGAGGCAGCTTGGATTCTGTGTTTCTGTGGCTCTGGGGCAGGCTGGCAGCTACAGCTCCGATTTAACTCCTAGCCTGGAAACTTCCATATGCCAAGGGTGTGGCCCTAAAAAGACAGAAATAAAAAAAAAAGAATATGTGTGTAGTAAGTCAGAGCAGGGCACGGGAGCTACTACATCATGATCAAACCAGATGGACAAGCCTTGACCACCTGCTTTTCATGTTAGTTCACCCTCCCAACAATCCCACCCCTCAGGTGAGGTGTTTTTCACCCCATTTCACAGGGAGATTAGGTAATTTGCCCAGAGTGACTCAGCCAGAAAGGACAGAGCTGAAGTTGGAATCCAATCTGTGTGGCCTCAGAACCTGAACTCTTTCTGTGGATCAGAAAGATGGATAAGAGTTCCTGTTGTGACTCACTGAGTTAAGACGTTGTCTCTGTGAGGATGCAGGTTCGAACTCCTGGCCTCGCTCAGTGGGTTCAGCGTCCGATATTGCCGCAAGCTGCAGCGTAGACTGGAGATGCAGCTAGGATACAATGTTGCTGTGGCTGTGGTGTAGCCCACAGCCGCAGCTCTGATTTGACCCCTGACCCAGAAAATTCCATATTCCAGGTGCAGCCATAAAAAGAGAAAGAAAGGAAGGACAGCATCAGCATTGCTGAACTGCAGGGCTGTTTGTGGCCTGATGTTGTGTTACTGTTAGAAATAATAATAACGGGAGTCCCTGTCATGACTCAGTGGTTAATGAACCTGACTAGCATCCATGAGGACGCGGGTTCAATCCCTGGCCTTGCTCAGTGGGTTAAGGATCCGGCGTTGCCGTGAGCTGTGCTATAGGTTGCAGATGAGGCTTGGATCCTGCGCTGCTGTGGCTCTGGTGTAGGCCAGCAGTGGCTATAGCTCTGACTGAACTGCTAGCCTGGGAACCTCTACCTGCTGTGGACGTCAGCCAAAAAAATACAAGAAAGAAAGAAAGGAAGGAAGGAAGGAAGGAAGGAAGGAAGGAAGGAAGGAAGAGGTAACGTTCTTACATGCATATCTCAATTACTTCCCCGACAACTCTATGAAGAAGGCACTATTAATTTCTTGCCTTTGCAAATATGAAGATTGGGGTGCAAAGAATCTGAAAAACTTGCCCGGCTCACACAACTAATAAATGACTGAGCTAGGATTCAAACCCAGAGAGTCTGGTTCCCAAATCCACACATGTATGCCCCATGCTAGACTTATCCTGTCAGAAACAGGGCCAGCAGCTCGTAGACACTAATTCCCACAGTCCCAAAGCCCTGGGCAGGTGCAGGAGAGGGCTGTGACTCATACAGATAATTAAGGTATGAACTTTGGCATCAGGCAGTTCCAAGTTCACCTCTACCCTCACGTTGGGTGCTTTGAGTCTCCCTTCTCCAACCCCAAACCAACTTTGGCTATGTGAACTGGACCTTGGCACTTGCCATCAGCCTCTCCATGGATTAAATCATGAGCCACTGCAGCTGCAGACCCGCAGCACCCCCTGAGCACAGCTCAGGGTGAAAATCAGGAGTGAGGCACTCTGTGTGCTGGGAAAACTAGAACAGGTCTTCAGGTAGTCAGAGTATTTTAGAAGATTTTATGTGCTCAATTCCTTTTTTTTTTTTTTTGGTCTATCTGCCTTTTCTAGGGCTGCACCCGCAGCATATGGAGGTTCCCAGGCTAGGGGTCTAACAGGATCTGTAGCTGCTGGCTTTTGCCACAGCCACAGAAACGCGGGATCCGAGCCGCGTCTGCAACCTACACCCCAGCTCATGGCAATACAGGATTGTTAACCCACTGAGCAAGGCCAGGGATCAAACCCGCAACCTCATGTTTCCTAGCTGGATTCTTTAACCACTGAGCCATGAGGGGAAATCCACGTGCCCAGTTCTTGCTTCTCCTCATATCTAGAAAAAAAATCTAAAATCCTTCAGGGTGATGTCTGTTCCTTGTGACTAGCAGCAACCTTCATGAGTCCAGCAACAAACTTTTATAAAACGTGTGCCTAACTGTATGCACCTCTCCCTCACCTTATCACCTACACTGATATTATTTTCCCCTGTATTTCAGAGCTATCTGAAATACTGCTCACCCAAGCTATAGTTAAGTGGACAAAACAAAGGATGTCACAGTCATCTTCAAATGCAGCCACCCCCAGGGGTGAAAACTCAAGACTGGCCCCAATAGCTGACCTGCATATCAAAGGAACGATTTCAGTGAGCCTAGACCTCTTTTGTTCCTGTCCTTCGTTGCAAAAACTCCTGTGTAGCCTAACTCCTATTCTGAGTGTGTTTCTCAGGGCCGCCTGAGATGTGATCTCCTGGCCTTAAATTCTAATTTTGCCCCCAATAAAACTTAACTCTCAACTTTCAGGTTGTGCTTTTTTTTTTCTTTCTGTGATTTTTAGAGCCGCACCCTCGGTGGCATGTGGAGGTTCCCAGGCTAGGGGTCCAATCGGAGCTACAGCAGCCAGCCTTCGCCACAGCCACAGCAGATCCGAGCCGCACCTGCGACCTACACCACAGCTCACAGCGATGGCGGATCCTTAACCCACTGAGCCAGGCCAGGGATCAAACCCGCAACTTCATGATTCCTGCTTGGATTCCTTTCCGCTGTACCACGATGGGAACTCCCTCTCAGGTTGTGCATTTTTAATGTCAACAGCCATCATTCCCTTTCTGCTGTTTTCCAAGATCGTGATGTGCACACACAAGAAAAACAAAAGTGCCATAACCCCGCTGGGGACTTCCTATCTCCTGGGTCCAGCCACTCCCACTTTTCACCCAGTGGCAACAGACCACAGAATTCAGCACCTTCTCAGGGTCCTCAAAAGGGATGCACCCACGGCAGCAAGGAATAACAAATAACTATTGAACATTTCAAAGCAGAATGGAGGAACTACAGCCTACACCCATAGAAAACTGTTAAGATCCAACTCAGAGGGAGACTCAGAACCCCTTAAATTTGGCCATAGTGGAGCCATTTTGATTCTCGGACCCCTAACAAAAAATATAGTTCTGCAGGACTAACAGGTTAATCCTGTTTTGCAGGCCCGACCTTGCCCAGTTCTGCAAGACTGACCCCCTCCCCTTGTCCTTATCTAGTTTTTGCTGTGCTAGCTGCGAATTTATGGCTTCTGTAACTGCTTGCTTGCTTGTGCAAAACACCATCTGCGTATGGTTTTAGCCTTTATAAGTCTAGCACTACTTTCACTCTGGGCTGCACTCCTATCCCATGCCTGGGTTGGAGGCAGTCGCCGATCGGCTAATAAAACTCCTAGCAGTTTGACTGAGTGTTCGTGGATTTTTCTCCACTCAGTGGGACGCAACAAAACAATTTCTTTTTTTTTTGTCTTTTTTCTAAAGTCGCACCTGTGGCATATGGAGGTTCCCAGGCTAGGGGTCTAACAGGAGCTGTAGCTGCCGGCCTTCGCCACAGCCACAGCAACGCGGGATCCGAGCCACGTCTGCGACCTACACCACAGCTCACGGCAACGCCGGATCCCTAACCCACTGAGCGAGGCCAGGGATCGAACCCACAACCTCATGGTTCTTAGTCGGATTCATTAACCACTGAGCCACGAAGGGATCTCCCAATTTCTTTTTTTTTTTTTCTTTCTTTCTTTTTTTTTTTGGCCACACCCCTAGCATGTGGAAATTCCCCAGCCAAGGATCGAACCTTCACCACAGTTGCAACCAGAGCCACCGCAATTGAAACAGGAGACAGATGGGTCCCAGGCTGAGCAACTGTCATCTGTTCCCTGCGGACAGGTAACTTCAAGATCATAGCTGCATCCTGCTTGGATACAAGATCACCTACGTCTCATTCTTAAGGTCAAGGAGATCTCCAGAATTTCACCCTTGCAGAGACGTTCCTCGGGGTCAGAGAAGGGAGGGGCACCAGACCACAGTACCTCCTGTCGAATTCCCAGAGATCCTTGCACTAAAGTACATACTGAGGGGAGGGCCCAAAGCCAGACCAAGCAAGGTGATTGGCCAGAGGAAGCCCTGAAGATCCGCCCCCGACAGGAGTGATATAAAGGACCTCCAAAGCACGTGTGGAGCGCTTCCTCTCTTTTTCTCGCTGTGTCTCTGTCTCTCTTTCCAGCCCCCTCCCCATGCCGCGCCTGTGCCTGTATTTTTTCCACACCTATCCTCTCTCTCGTCTCTCTAAAAATAAACACTTAATTGCCTCACTACCCTCAGTCTCTTTGTGGAATTCTTTCTCCAAAGGGGCAAATTTCTGGGGACCTATATCAAGTAGTTAGGGTTCAGCATTCTCACCCGACAGCTACCCGGCAACACAACGATGATGCTGGATCCTTAACTCACTGAGCCACGAGGGAACTCCACATCTATTCCATTTATATTCATCAACATTTCTTTCCATCCGATGACTCATTTATTTGTCACCCCCCACCCCGTTCCCCCCAGGCTCCCTCCCCACCCCAGCACATCCCATGCCTGGGGTGGCAGGTGGTGCCCAAACAGGACATCCTTCTCCATGTCTTTCTCACTCGCCCGCTCTCACACCCTGGATACACAGATTCCTCGTGGAGCCCAGCTCAGATCTTATCTCATCCAGCACGTTCTTTGCATGTCTCCCTCCAGTCCAGGTGGTTCCTGCTTATTTATTCCGAATAAGCAGTGTTGTCTCCCCGCTTGGAACCCTGGCTATTGCATTAGCTCCCTCTACCATCCTTCCTTCGCTGAAGCCCTCTGGAGAAAAGAAGATAACAGCGGAGGCAGAGCTGGGTAGCCTGTTGCTGGGAGGGGCAGGTTCAGTTCCTGAGCCTGACTTTCCCGACTTCCTCCATCTCAGAAGGTCCCTGGTTTCAAAAGTCTCAGCAAGTCTGTTCCCAGCTCTTATTTTCCCCGTCTCTGGGTTTCCAGCTCATCCTAACAGCTGGAGGGGTTTGTCTCTGGTGAAGGCTGCCTCAGGAATCTCCCTGAGGCAATTACTTTGAAGAACCCTCCCTGGAGAACAGCCTCTCTTGCTTCCAAATTGGGAAAATCACACATCGTGCCAATTAGTCCAGAGGGCACTTGGACCTGTACCAGACGAAATGCTAACAAACTCTTAAAGGGAACGTGAGCGTGGAACAAGGGCAAGCTTCCTGCCTCTGGGGCAGCCGGCAGGTGGTTTTAAAGAAAAAGCCCAAGGTAATAATGAGCACTGTCGCTGGTGGAGCACGCTGGAATGCAATGACAAAACCCATCACCGGGAGTTCCCTTCGTGGCTCAGTGGTTAACGAATCTGACTAGGAACCATGAGGTTGCGGGTTTGATTCCTGGCCTCGCTCAGTGGGTTAAGGATCTGGCATTACCGTGAGCTGTGGTGTAGGTCGCAGATGCGGCTCAGGTCCCGTGTTGCTGTGGCTGTGGAGAAGGCCAGCAGCTACAGCTCCTGTTAGACCCCTAGCCTGGGAACCTCCATATGCCGTGGGTGCGGGTCTACATAAAGGCAAAAAGACAAAAAAAAAAAAAAATCACCGATTACAGTTATATATCCAATTCTTTTCGTATATGTCCAAACTTTGATTTTGGGGGGCGGAAATCAAGAGGGTATAAGTTTCATTGCCAAGTTTTACAACCATCTCCTTTACCCTAGAGGTGAAATATCTATTTTTATTTATTTGTTTGTTTATTTTGTCTTTTTAGGGCCACATTTGTGGCATATGGAGGTTCCCAGGCTAGGGGTTGAATCAGGGTTATAGCGGCTGGTCTATGCCCCAGCCACAGCAACGCCAGATCCAAGCCTCGTCCGAGACTTATACCACAGGTCACGGCAACGCCGGATCCTTAACCCACAGAGCAAGGCCACGGATCAAACCTGCATCCTCATGGATGCTAGTCAGATTCGTTTCTGCTGAGCTACGAAGGCAACTTGGGTTCGCTGACACGGACTGGATCCCACGTTGCTGTGGCTGTGGTGTGGGCTGGAGGTTACAGCTCCGATTCAACACCTAGCCTGGGAACTTCCATATGCCACAGGTGCGGCCCTAAAGAGATAAAATAAAATAAAATACTTATGACATGAGAAATCTCCTCAAGTCCATTGTTAATGGATAATTACACCCACTGAAGATTAGTTATTTACTGTTATAATAGTATGGCTGGAATGGTTGCATGTTTCTTTTTTTTCTCATTTTTTAAAGATGTATTCAATATAGCTGATTTACAGTGCAATGCTTTGATATTGCAGGTTTCCTTTTAATCATGTAGCTTTGAGAAAGACTCTATGATTTTTTTGGAAATAGATTTGCTACCTCAGTTAGACTTCAACCAAGGCAATGTTCATAAGCAAACAGATCCTACTGTACAGCACAGGGAACTATGTCCAATTTCTTGGAATAGAATATGATGGAAGATAATGTGAGAGGAGTTCCCTTCGTGGCTCAGTGGTTAACGAATCCGACTAAGAACCATGAGGTTGTGGGTTTGATCCCTGGCCTTGCTCAGTGGGTTAAGGATCCGGCGTTGCCGTGAGCTGTGGTGTAGGTTGCAGACGCGGCTCGGATCCCGCGTTGTTGTGGCTGTGGCGAAGGCCGGCAGCTACAGCTCCTGTTAGACCCCTAGCCTGGGAACCTCCATATGCCGCGGGTGTGGCCCTAGGTAAGGCAAAAAGACAAAAAAAAAAAGATAATGTGAGAAAAAAATGTGTGTGACTGGGTCACTGTCCTGTACAGCAGAAACTGACACAACACTGTAAATCAACTAGAGTTTAATTTAAAAATTAAGTATAAAAAATTGGGAGTTCCACCGTGGCTCAGCGGAAACGAATCTGACTAGTATCTCTAAAGATGCAGGTTCAGTCCCTGGCCTCGTTCAGTGGGTCCAGGATCCAGCATTGCCATGAGCTGTGGTGTAGTTCGCAGATGCGGCTCAGATCTGGTGTTGCTGTGGCTGAGGTGTAGACCAGCAGCTGTAGTTCTGATTTGATCCCTAGCCTGGGAACTTCCATATGCCGCAGGTTGGGCCCCCCAAAAAAAAGAAAAAGAAAAAAATTACAAAAAAAACCCCAAAATAGACAACACTCAACTTTGCTCTCTCTAACATTGATTAGGGTATTTCAGAGGTGTGCGGACCGGCAGGAAGAAGCTGGCTTGGGTTAACATCTGGCCGTGTAATCACGAATTGGATGGCCCCTCTCCAGCTCCAGAGCTTCAGTCCAGGGTGAGTTAGGAGGAGGAGAGAGTGGATCTTGCTGGAACTGGCCAGACCCATCGCATGCGGTTTGGCAGAGAGGACAGTGGGCAGGGAGATCTGGTCTAGAGAGGGTTCTTTTCATCAGAGGACATCAAATTAAGCTTTGTCGTTGATGACGCTGTTTCATTCTGGAGAGGGTCACCTACATGCAGCTCTGAGCTTCTGAATCTGATCATGATGTTGACTGTGGCAAATTCCAACGGCAGGAAAGAACACGGGTAAGGATTGCTTCGAAACATCACGGCAAAATATTTCACTGCCCCCAGAAATGAACATCATTTTTAATGAACAACAATTTAAAAAATCTCTAGGAGTTCCCGTCGTGGTGTAGTGGAAATGAATCCAACTAGGAACCATGAGTTTGCTGGTTCGATCCCTGGCTTCGCTCAGTGGATTAAGGATTTGGTGTTGCCATGAGCGGTGGTGTAGGTCACAGACGCGGCTTGGATCCCAAATTGCTGTGGCTGTGGTGTAGGCCAGCAACTATAGCTCCAATCTGACCCAGGAATCTCCATATGCCATGGGTGGGGCCCTAAAAAGCAAAACAATAAAAAAATAACAAATCTCTGATTTCCTGTTCCCAGCTTTGAGGCTCAAAGTGTCTGTGTTTTCACCAAAGTACATTCTAACACAACTTTCTTTTGACTTGGAATTTTGTTTTTCTCTCTCTTTTTTCTTTTCTTGTCTTTTTGTCCTTTTACGGCTGTATCTGCGGCATATGGAGGTTCCCAGGCCTAGGGGTCTAACAGGAGCTGTAGCCGCCGGCCTTCGCCACAGCCACAGCAATGCAGGATCCGAGCCGCATCTGCAACCTACACCACAGCTTACGGCAACGCCGGATCCTTAACCCACTGAGCAAGGCCAGGATCGAACCCGCAACCTCATGGTTCCGAGTCGGATTCGTTTCCACTGAGCCACGACAGGAACTCCCTGTTTCTCTTTTAGATGGGCATTTTGTTTTGTTTTGTTCAGTTGTGTTTCTTTTTATGCACCAGCAGCTTACAGAAGTTCCCAGGCTAGGGGCTGACTCAGAGCTGTAGTTGCTGGCCTATACCACAGCCAAACAACGCCAGATCCGAGCTGTGTCTGTGACTTACACCACAGGTCACAGCAATGCCAGATCCTTAACCCACTGAGTGAAGCCAGTGATCGAACCTGCATCCTCATGGATACTAGTTGGGTTTGTTACTACTGAGCCATAATGGGAACTCCTAGATTGGCATTTTTATTTTAACTATTTTCTCAGTGGTTCCTTTTTCCCAGCTCAGAGGTAAACAGGGCTAGACTTGTGCTTTAGCAAATTAAAACAGATATAACTTCTGCAGAGTTATATTCCCAGAGAGACGACAAAAGGCACTTTACTTGCAGTTGCAGTTTTCTCAAGAGAGTATTTTAATAGTTCTTGGAGCAGGGACGGTAATCTCAGGAAATAAGATACATTTGGCTCCAACTCCCATCTTTTCCTTTACACTAAATTGAAAGTTGGGTGTCATGAAACTTCCAGTTTGACTTGGGTTTTCCTGCTGCTGACACTAAAGTTTTCTTCCCTTCTTTTCCTTCCTTCCTTCTCTCCTTCCCTTCCCTTCCCTTCTTTCCTTTTTGCATCAGGAATGTTTAAGCCAAACCTAGTGACAGGATCTCAAAGTACATTGAAAGGCTTTTGCTCATGGCAGTAGCTCCGCCCTTCTCTAGGCTGATGAGAAAAAATGTACAAGGCTATTCCCAGTTTCTAAAACCACACTGTACTGAGTTAGACTTAGGTTTGGGTGTGTGTAGTAGAAAACTCAAACCACCAGGGGCTTAAGGTGGAACTTTCTCCCGTGCCAAGAGAGGAAAATGGAGGAAAAGTGGAATGGTGGGTTAACTCCTCAAAGTTTTCAGTGATCCTGGCCTCTTCTAGCTTGTCTCCCCACCAGGCTTATGCTTTTGTCCTTATGCTCATTATCCCAAATAATGGCATTTGTATTACTAGTCAATAAAGTTTTAGAAAAGAAGAACAACAAGATGGCAAAAGGCACCCATTGGGGAAGGTTTCCAGCAACTGCCAAGAGAAAACCTCTATTTATAGCCCATTGGCCAGAACTTAGTCACATGATCATACTTAGCTCCAAAGCAGGCTGGGAAAGGTAGTCCTATATTCTGGATGCCTGTGTGCCTAATTAAAAATTATATTTCTAGGATTTCCTATTGTGGTGCAGTGGAAACAAGTCCAACTAGGAACCATAGGTTGTGGGTTCAATCCTTGGCTTTGCTCAGTGGGTTAAGGATCTGGTGTTGCTGTGAGCTGTGATGTAGGCTGCAGATGAGGCTCAGATCCTGCATTGCTGTGACTGTGGTGCAGGCCAGCAGCTGTACCTCTGATTTGATCCCCTAGGCTGGGAACCTCCATATGCCATGGGTGTGGCCCTAAAAAGCAAATATATATATATATATATATATATATATA